>APFE030097751.1:52683-73477 GCA_000404065.3 Pinus taeda
ATAGAAAGGAGGTATTTTCATTTGTATCATCCAAGAATTGTTCATTTATGTAATGTAAAGGAGGTTGCCCCCTCGAAGAGGCTGAATTCTAAGTCGTTGATCTATCTTTTCTATCTTTTCTTGAGCTGGTTTCATAACAGCATGTCATGCATAATTAATTATTTTTTATAATTTAATAGCTTGATTATTCACCCACCCAGGTGTCACTCTCTCATTAAGGGTCTCCCAAAATTATTTACTTAATTTTTTTTTAAAACTAATATTTTCCTCACCTCAACAAGATTCCTATTTCTTCTCCTAGTTGTCCCTTTATCCCCGTTTTTTATTCTTAATTTGTGTTCATTACTTAAAGTCAATTAATGAGTCAAGA
Source organism: Pinus taeda (assembly GCA_000404065.3). Lineage (NCBI taxonomy): Eukaryota > Viridiplantae > Streptophyta > Pinopsida > Pinales > Pinaceae > Pinus > Pinus taeda. The sequence continues at coordinate 53,054 of APFE030097751.1, forward strand.
TTTGATCCCCTATCTACTCCCTAATTTAACTCAGGTTATCTATTAGATGGATATTCTTATGTTGGTTTTTGCCACATGGAGGTTATCTATATTTTTCTAAATTTAATTTATTATTCTTATTTTAATTCACCTTCCTCTTTTCTTAATTAGGTTTAATTAGTTTAGGATTAATCTTTATCCTTACAACTATTTCCCTCTCTCCCCTTTTTACCTAATTAAACCACATAATCTTCCTAGTATTTTCCAACATGGGAATGGTAGAGTTTTTAAGGTAATCTATTTTATTTCTTCCTAATATCCTCTTAACCCAAGTTTTATTTTTGATTTAATTACCTCGGTTTCTAACATCATTTACCCTTGATGTAAGTTTATCTAGTTTTCATTCCTTGATTATATCAATTATTTTTTAATGATTCTGAGGGTGCCAAGTTTGGTCATGCCCTTCAAGAACTTCCCTTGAAGTTCCAAGGGTGCCACACCTAATAGTTTATTTGTGATGCCAAGGGTGCCAAGTTGATCGTGCCCTTCAAGAAATTCCCTTGAAGTTCCAAGGGTTCCACACTAGTTGCCCTTCAAGCATTCAGTGACTACGAGGGGAAAATATAGGTGCAACGTCATAAACCACTATCATCTCTTATGTTGTTTGCTACAGTGAGACTAATGGTGTTGGGGATCAAGGAATTCACCTTGATGCATGCCCCCCAATAAAATCCTCATGAGTGAGCCAACTTTGGGAACTGCCCTCATGGCATCGTGATCTTCAAGGCGAAGGTGTTTCAACCCTTCCAGCCCAAGTCATGACGGGAGTGCTAGTGGGTGAGATCAGGGACACTGTCCCACCCCTCCCATGTAGTTCCATCCACCTATACAACCCCATCACCCATATGTGAGTCATTCAGTCAAGCAACTAATATGTGCCTGCAACCATTAACATATCATCAGAATATAGTTAAACATATATGGCAGGTTTCAAAATCGACTTAGAATTTCAAAGATAAAATAATATGAATTGTCATCAAACCAGGTGTCATCAACTCATCATATGTGAGTGCCTCTGATGCTTTCTTGCCACACTAAATAATCATCAGTAACAAGGTTTCTCAACATTAGTCATTGTCATAATAGCATCATAACAACTCCTAGTCATTCACATCATTGCTCATTGTAAGCCCGAACTAATGAAAGTAGGTAACATAGGGGACACATTCATCATGGATATCATCATTAAACATCAATGGAAACATACATATTCATTAAGCTATCAACATCCTAACATCAATAGAAATATACCTATCCATCAAGTTTATGATCATCATGCTTTTAATAGAGAGCATGTGTATCCTTTACTGCCCTAATCATCATAAATTCAAATAGAGACCAAACTTAACTATTTAATGTTACAATCATTCTAATACTGATAGATAAGATACATAACCATTCAAGCTATCATAATATAAATGGAAAGCATACATAAACATCACAACCATGAATATCTCAATCACTAATAATAGTGTCATGTGCTCGGATCCTCAACCTGAGGTCCTCAAAGAGTAATGTGTGGGCCTTATGGCTAAATAAATGTTAGTGTCATATCACTGTCAGTCAACTAGAGCGGGCACTACAATCTTTGACACCACACGTGAGGATGGCACTATTGCAACAGAAGCTCTCAAGCCAGGTAGAGGCATTGGAAATGGTGATGAGGTTGCATGAAACACCGATACAGGATCCAGGGGAGTCCAAAAAATCCACGCGCAACTACAAAACCTATGCTTTGAGATGTAAAGTTTGAAGCAGGATAGGGCACCCTGGCCAGAGGCACGCAAAGAAGTGTGGCATATGAAATGTAAAGGCTAGGGTCATGATAAGGATCACTCTCTAGTATTCATGAACTATTTGGCAGGAGGGGGACCAATGCCGTTGAGACCAGAGGCGCAAGCAGGACTAAGTGCATCCGCCACCCTCTGGTGCACGATTTGTCAGGTGGGAGGAAAGCATGCCACCGACAATTGTCACCTATTGTAAAAATATACCCAGACTCCGCAGCAACTGTACTACAATTTCTGTAGATCTGTGGGTCATGATGAGCAAACATGTCAGAGCTATGAACTAATGATGTATAGGAACCTAGCTTATTGAATGTAGACTGAAATGTGAGGTCTCGATCCAGCTGCAGCAATAGCGTGGGGTGGCTTCTAAGGGCGAGGTCGAGGTTGCCGGGAATGGGGCCCTAGAGGGGCTACAGACAGCTAATTTGTTACAATTGCGGAGGACCTGGGCACTACACTCATGATTGTACCAACCCAACGAGACTATCTTGCCCGTATTGTGAACAGTTTGATCATGAAATGATAGATTGTCTGATACTGATCACACAAATGCATGAAAAAGGGGTACTATAGCCCACTCCAACGCAAAATTTCCAAATGATGAGGTCCGAACCGCATGAAGAGGACCCCTAAGTAAACATGATGCTCAGAAGTGGCACGACCACAGGGGAAGATAAGGGAAAGAAGCTTGAAGAGGATACTTGGGTACGTAAGGCTCCTAGAAAGGAACCTGATTTTGACTTGTACCGCACAAAAGAAACATTTATGGAAGCTAAGAAGAGCTTTGCGGAGGTCTCTACTTCAAGTAGTAAGGATCAACCAGAACCGGGAATGCATCCGTCTATGCTGAATACCTTTTTAGAGACATGCATGAAGCTGCTATGAGACAAAAAGGTAGTTAAAGGACTCCAAGAGTTGATCACTAAGTGCACAGGGTCATGGGAGCCGTGCGTAGTTCAAAAAATGGGGAAGCATGCTCTGCGCATCGAATAGGAAATGTGGTTGATAACGCAAATTGGCGAATATGAGATGGATCAAGTAATCTTAGACCTGGGTTCAAACACGAATGTATTACCAAAGAAGACTTGGGATGCATAGGCAGGCCCACACTACAATGGTCTCCCATTCAATTGCGGATGGCGAACCAACAAAAGATCCTGCCCATGGGAAGATTAACAGGAGTAACAGTGGATATCAATGGTGCGAGCACGTAGACAGATTTCGAGGTAATAGAGATTGTAGGTGACAGTAACTGTTACCCCACATTACTCAGAATAGACTGGGCAACAGATATGAATGGAGTCATCAACCTAAAGAAGAGGAAAATGATTTTCGAAAAAAAGTCCCTACGTGTGATATGGGATTAATGGATTCGCCATTGTTTCTAAACTTCAAGAAAAAATTCCATCCTTAAAATTTTCCTTGATGAGGAGTTAGATTGTATCTACAAAATAACTACGCGAAACCATGATTGGCTAAATCCAGTTGCAGATGAAAGGACCCCGTGGGAGCATGCAGAATCCTGCCTGTCAGAGTTTGATGAAGAAGATGAGAAATGGCACAATCGGTTGAGCGAAGTGACGATGCTAAATTATAATATGATGACCAAATCACTGCATTGCATAACCGCCTAGGCTTGATATCTACCAACATATGATGGACTAATAGTGGTGGATGAATTCTTGAGCTATTTTGAGAGTACAGTACCAGAGCACCAGAGGTTCGACGCATTAAAGTGGGTGTTGTGAGCAACCCCTGCGCGTTGGTGGGGAACCCATGAAGGAAATTTTAAAAACTGGCGTGATTGCAGAAGGATGATGCAGCTAAGGTTTGGGAAGTCGGAGCTATGAATAACTGAGAAATATGATGGAAATGATAACCCGTGCATACACCTCTCAAAGTGGACCAAACCCTATGATGAAGAGCCCTAGCCTGAATGGGTACACTTATTCTATCATACCTTGGATGTCATCCCCAGAAACTGGTATACTGAGACAGAACTGTCACATGGTATGGGCGAATGGGATATCTTGCGTGAAGGGTTTTTATTAACATTCTTATTTGAAGGCCAATGGATGGATACTGTTGACAATGCGCTGCAAATTGTGAAAGGGGCTATCTTCAAAATACCACAGGAACCAAAAGAAATTGTTCAACTAGAATGGTCACATCAGTTAAGCCAGGCCCCAGAATGTTACAACATGCAAGTGGAGGATGATGATGATGAACCCTGAAACATTAAAATTCTGGAAATAGACGGTAGTCGCGAAATTCGAGGACTGTCGATTCAGGACCCCAACATCATAGCACCAGTAAAAATGAAACAGGTAAACATTGGTATAGATGAGGAGCCGAAGTACATGACCTTGGGGGACTATTGGGATGATGCCACGGTGGATAAAGTCATCGAGTTACTATGCGAATATCAAGACTTATTCCTGACCAAAATAAAAGAGTTAAAGGGGATTCTTGGTGACCTAGGGATTATGAAGATAACTCTGAAACTAGACGCGATGCCAGTTAAGCAACGCCCTTACTGTTTGAATACGAAGTATAAGGAAAACGTCCGTGAAGAATTGGACAAAATGCTGGCAACAAGAATTATTGAACCTATGGAAGAATCTGACTAGGTGAGTCCTAAGATATTGCAGGAGAAAAAATAGAAGGGAAAAATTCAAATCTACGTGGACCTCTGAAAACTGAATGATGCCTGCGTTCATGACCCATTCTTGGCCTCATTTACAGATGAAGTCCTAGAGAATGTTGGTGGATAGGAACCGTATTTATTCACGGATGGGTTCTCCGGGTACCATCAGATCAAGATCATGCCGGAATATAGGAGCAAGACCACCTTCGCAACCAAATGGGGATGTTTTCAGTACACTATTATGCCCTTTAGGTTGAAGAATGTGCCGACGATATTCTCATGTGTAGTAGTGGTTGCGTTGGAGGTTTTTTTTGACGATTGGACTGTATTTGGGCTAGTCAAGAAACATGTAGCGAGATTACGGTTGATTCTGGATATGTTGGGTGTGGAGCCTGATTATCTTCTATATTCAAAATGTTTTAGTTGGATGTATACCTCAGGAAGATTGTACACCCCTCCATGTGGGGCGGTGCAGGGGGACACTCTCAACAACAAAATTGGAGTATGTTGCTGCTACAGAGGCTAGTAAAGAAATGATTTGGTTACAAAGGTTTTTAGATGAATTGGGTAAGAAGCAGGAGTTGGGAAGGTTATACAGTGATAGCCAGAGTGCCATACATCTTGCAAAGAATTCTGCATTTAATTCCAAGACTAAGAATATAAAACTCAAGTACCATTTCATATGGTCAGCATTGGAAGATGGACAGTTGAAGCTGGAAAAGATACACACTAGTTAGAATCTTGTAGATATGTTAACAAAAGTTGTAACTAGGGAGAAACTAAGAATCTGCTCAGCTTCAATTGGTTTTCAAGTATGATGAAGAAGATGAGAAACAGCTAGGTCCAAAGAGGAGTCATTGTCTAGCAAATGAAGTAGCGTCGGAGTTGTTGTAATCAATCTCCAAGTGGGAGATTGTTGGGTGTGGAGCCTAATTATCTTCTGTATTCAAAAGGTTTTAGCTGGATGTATTCACCAGGGAGATTGTACACCCCTCCATGCGGGGGGGTGTGGGGGTAGTGCCCCTGAAGCTAAAAATAGATGTAAAATTTCTTGTAAAATGTTGTAATTTCGTAGTCAATCTGGGCCGTTCATTAGGTAGATATCTGATGGTAGAAGTTATGTTTAATTTAGGATTTTTTGCCCTAGAAGGCAACCCTCACTATACATGAGGGAATTGTATTGCGTCTATGCATATCTGTATTCTGGGTGAGGAAGAGAGAGGAGATTTAGAGCGAAGAGGGAGTTACAACGAATCTGTTGTAGGTTGTATCTCTTCAGTTTGATGGATAATATAAAAAGAAGGACTGGCTGTTTCTACGTGGACGTAGCCCAAACTAGGTGAACCACATATATCTGTGTCTCTCTTGTTTTATTCGTTTTCTGTGTTTATATTTCTACAATATTTTTATGTGTTCCATTGCTCTGTAATATATAATTTTCTAACAACTGGTATTAGAGCCGAAGGTCTATTTGGCTGGTAAACTCGCAGGAGAGAATGGTTCTTGGTTCGAGTGGGAGCAATGGTGGAAGATGGTAGGTTTAGGGTCGAAAAATTCAACGACCAAAACTACCAGATGTGGAAGATGCAGATGGAATATTATATGTATTAGAGAGATCTGTAACTACCATTGTGCGGAAAGACAAAGAAGCCGATGAGTATGACAGACATAGAATGGAATATTCTCAATAGAAAGGCACTTGGAACAATACAGTTATGCCTAGCGGCGTCGGTAGAATTTAATATTTCAAAGGAAACGAAAACTCAGGGTTTAATGTCGACATTGGCCAAATTATATGAAAAACCCTCAGCCTCAAATAAGGTATTTCTTATGAAGCGTTCATTTAATATGAAGATGTCAGAAGGTGGATCTGTTTCAGACCATTTAAATGATTTTAATAGAGTTACAAGTCAGTTAAGTTCTGTAGGGGTAAACTTTTGGTGATGAAGTTAGCACTCCGTTATTTTTGTGCTCATTGCCAAAAAGTTGGAATGGTTTAGTTATGGCCATTAGAAATCTGTCTCTGGATCTAGTACTTTAAAGTTTGATGATGTTGTCAGTGCAATCTTTAGCGAGGAAATGCGATGGAAAAGCTCCGGTGAGACATCAGGTAATGCTTTGACTGCAAAGACAAGGGGGAGAAGAATGGAAAGAGGAAAGAGCCCAAGATACCGCAGTAAGTCAAGACAAAGCAGATCCAAGTCCAGATCAGGGATAGTCTGCTGGAAATGTGGGAAGAACTAACACCTAAAGAAAGACTGCAAGTCTTGGAAGGGAAAAGAAGGAAACACAAATTAAGAAACTAAGCATGAAGCGAATGTAAAAGGTGACGTGTTGCAAGATGCTTTGATTCCTTCACTAGAAAATATTATTGATGCCTGGGTGGTAGATTTAGGGGCCTCATTCCATGCCACACTTGATAGGAAACATTTTCATGATTATGTTCAAGGAGGTTTTGGATAGGTTCGATTGGGTGATGATAAACCCTGTAAAATCGTTGTAATCGGTAAGGTTTTCATAAAATATCAAAATGGAAATCAGTGGCTATTGAAAGAGGTAAGGCATGTTCCAGATCTGAAGAAAAATCTGATTTCAACAGGGTAGTTGGGAGGTGAAGGTTGCTAACCACTTTCACAGATAAAACCTGGAAGGTCACTAAAGGATCCCTGGTAATAGCGAAAGGAGGAAAGGTTGGTACATTGTATTCATACAATGGTATTTCTAATTCTGTTAATGCTTTAACTTCTATATGAGAAGATATGGCATTGTGGCATCATAGGCTCAAGCACATGAGTGAGAAGGGGATGCAGATTCTTCACTCAAGAAATTTGTTGCCAGGTTGAAGCACGTTGATTTAAAATTTTGTGAGAATTGTGTTTATGGAAAAGAGAAGAGAGTTAGATTCCTTAGAGTTGGGAACAAAAAGAAGAGCGAAAATTTATAGCTTGTGCATACAGATGTATGGGGACCTGCTCAAGTATCATCTCTTGGTGGCTCTCGTTATTATGTTACTTTTATTGATGACCCAACCAGAGAAACCTAGATTTATTGTATTCGAAATAAATATGATGTATTTGATATTTTCAAGAAATGGAAAGCTTTGGTTGAAAATGAGACAGGAAAAAGGTTGAAGTGTCTCAAATCAGATAATGGAGGTGAATATTATAGGAAAGAGTTTGATAGGTATTGTTCAAAGAATGGAATTCGTAGAGAGAAGACAGTTCCAGGAACACCACAAGAAAATGGTGTGTCAGAAAGGATGAACATGACAATCATGGAGCGTGCAAGGTGCATGACATTGCATGAAGGATTGCCTTTACAATTTTGGGCAGATGTTGTAGGTACTGCTGTTTATCTAATAAACAGAGGGACTTCAAGTTCCCTGGATGGTGGTATTCCAGAGGAGGCATGGACAAGTAAAAAGGTAAACTACTCTTTTTTAAAGACTTTTGGTTGTGAATCCTTTGCCCACATTAATAAAGAAAATAGAACAAAGCTTGAGGAAAAATAAAACAAATGTACCTTTATTGGATACAGTGTTAATGATTTTGGTTATCGCTTTTATGATTATGAAAAACACAAAATCATTAGGAGTAGAGATTTCATATTCATTGAAAAGGTTTTTTTATAAAGATCAACTATAAGAAAAGAAACAGGAAAAAGAAAATAGAGAATACACAGTGCTTGACGATATCACAAGAAATGTGATGGTGCCTGAAAATCATAATGATCAATAGCTAGAACAAGAATCATAGCAACAACAGGCACTTCAAACACTTGAAAGTGGTGTTAGAAGATCTACCAGGATAAGTAGACCCCCTGAATGATACTCTCCTTCATTATATTATGTATTGTTGACTGATTTTGGTGAGCCAGAATGTTATGAAGAAGCGGTGCAGGTAGAAACCAGGAAGAAGTGGGATCAAGCCATGAAAGAAAAGATGGACTCCTTAGAACATAACCAGACTTAGGACTTAGTCAGGTTGCCTACAGGTAAAACAACATTACAGAATAAATGGGTTTACAAGTAGAAGGAAGAAGATGGAGGTAGAAAAAGGTACAAAGATAGACTTGTGGTGAATGGGTTTGCACAGAAACAAGGTATTGATTTTGATGAAATATTTTCTCCTGTTGTTAAAATGACTTCAATCAAAACTATTTTAAGTCTAGTATCAGTTGAAGATTTACATCCTGAGCAGTTAGATGTAAACACAACCTTTCTCCATGGGGATTTGGAGGAAGAGATATATATGGAGCAGCCACAAGGATATCAGGTAAAAGGGAAGGAGAAACTAGTGTGCAAGATGAAGAAGAGCTTGTATAGCTTAAAATAGGCTCCAAGGCAGTGGTATCTAAAATTTGACAAGTTTATGTCTGAAAAAGGTTATACTAGATGTCACTCTGATCATTGTGTTTATATGAAAAAGCAAAATGATGGAAACTATATTATATTGTTATTGTATGTAGATGACATGCTTGTTGCAGGGTCTAACATGCAGGAAATAAACGTGCTCAAAAGAAAATTGGGAAATTCATTTGCAATGAAGGATTTGGGAGCTGCAAAACAAATCCTTGGTATGAGAATAACTAGAGACAGGAAGAATCACAAATTAAAATTGTCTCAAAGTGAGTACATAGAAAAGGTGTTGAAAAGATTTAATATGCACAATGCAAAACGAGTTAGTACACCTTTTGCTAGCTATTTCAAAATTAGTAAGGAGATGTGCCCAAAGACCCAAGAAGACATGGATTATATGTCTAAATTTCCATATGCATCAGTAGTTGGAAGCTTAATGTATGCAATGGTCTGCACAAGGCTTGATATTGCACATGCAGTGTGAGTTGTAAGTAGGTACATGAACGATCCAGGAAAAGAACATTGGATGGTAGTGAAGTGGATTCTCAGGTATTTGAGAGGTACCATAAATCAAGCATTATGCTTTGGTGGTTCAAACATTTCTCTACAGGGATATGTTGATGCAGATATGGAAGCTGACAGAGATAACAGGAGGAGCACTACAAGATATGTATTTACTGTAGGTGGAACAACTCTCAGTTGGGTTTCAAAAATCCAAAGTGTTGTTGCACTCTCAACAATAGAAGTGAAGTATGTTGCTGCTACATATGCTAGTAAAGAAATGATTTGGTTACAAAGGTTTTTGGATGAATTGGGAAAGAAGCAGGAGTTGGGCAGGTTACACAGTGAAAACCAGAGTGCCATACATCTTTCAAAGAACTTTGCATTTCATTCCAAGACTAAGCGTATATAGCTCAAGTACCATTTCATATGGCCAGCATTGGAAGATGGACAGTTGAAGCTGGAAAAGATACACACTATTCAGAATCCTGCAGATATATTAACAAAAGTTGTAATCAGGGAGAAACTGGGAATCTGCTCAATTTCAATTGGTCTTCAAGTATGATGAAGAAGATGACAAAAAACTAGGTCCAAAGAGGAGTCATTGTCTAGGAAATGAAGTAGCGGTGGAGTTGCTATAATCAGTCTCCAAGTCGGAGATTGTTAGGTGTGGAGCCTGATTATCTTCTGTATTCAAAAGGTTTTAGCCGGATGTATACCCCAGGAAGATTGTACACCCCTCCATGTGGGGATGTTCTAGGGTGACTTGTCCCCCCCTGCGGGGATTCAGAGGGGCCCATCCCCCCTGGCTAGGGGGTTCGAGGGCCAGTGGTCCCCCAACGGGGGTTTTAGGGGCAGCGCCCCTGAAGCTAAAAATAAATGTAAAATTTCCTTGTAAAATGTTGTAATTTTGTTGTCAATATGGGTTGTTCATTAGGTGGAGCTCTGACAGTATAAGTTATGTTTAATTTAGGATTTTTTGCACTAGAAGACAACCCCTCACTACATATGAGGGAATTGTATTGTGTCTATGCATATCAGTACTTTGAGTGAGGAAGAGAGAAGAGATTGAGAGTAAAGAGGGAGTTACAGCGGATCTGCTGTAGGTTTTAACTCTTCAATTTGCAAGATAATATAAAAAGAAGGATTGGCTGTTTCTCCGTGGACATAGCCCAAATTGGGTGAACCACATATATCTATGTCTCTCTTATTTGATAAGTTTTCTGTGTTTATATTTCAACAATATTATTATGTGTTCCATTGCTCCATAATATATAATTTTGTAATAGGATACATGTCGATGACACTAGATTGCACTAAATCTTAAAAAGTGTACATTCCTCATCCCTTTTGGAAACTTGCTCGCCCATGTAGTCTGCAGACAAGGCCTGATGGTGGACTGTGCGAAGATTGTTTTCATACTCAATCTACAAGCGACGCGCAGTGTCAAACAACTTCGTACCACGTTGGGACACACTAGCTACTATCGAAAGTTAATTAAGGGCTATGCACAAATCACGACAAGAATGGAACAGTTGTTGAAAAAGGAAACTACATATTGTTGGAATGATGACTGTAGGAAGAGTCTAGAGATTCTAAAGGAAAAGATGGCATCCACCCCGATTTTGGTTTTCCCAAAATGGGACATTGAATTTCATGTACATGTTGATGCGTCGTGTATCCCGCTGAGTGATGTATTCATGTAGGAAGGAGCAGAAGGCATTCATCACCAATTGCATTTGAAAATTGATGATTGTCTAAAGTAGAAAATAACTACTCCACTACTGAGCGTGAGGGATTGGCGATGGTATACGCGCTCCAGAAATACCACCACTATCTACTCGGTGGGCACTTTAAAATGTATACTGATCACTCCGCGTTGAAATACCTAGTAAACAAGCCTGTGTTGGGGGGGGGGGACATTTGTAGATGGTTTTTATTGTTTCAAGAATATGATTTCGAGGTGATCGTAAAGCTGGGACACCTAAACGTAGGCCTAGATCACCTGTCCCGAATTTAGAACGGTGAGGAGCCAAAACATTTGGAGGAGGGATTGCCTAATGCACAATTCTATGAAGTTCGCGTCGCGGATGGTCACTTCGAGGATATAATCCACTTCTTAACCACAGGGACCATGCTACAGGGGTATTCAGTTCAACAGAAGAAAGAATTGGTGGTACGCGCAACGGATTTTACTGTTATCGCGAGGCACCTATACAAAATTAGAAATGACGAAATATTATGAAGATATGTTCCAGAATTTGAACAAGGACAAATCCTTGCAGAAGCACACACGGGGGGGGGGGGGGTGGTTGCAGGAGGACATTATGTGGGATGAGTGACAGCACATAAGATTCTTCACGCCGGACTCTGGTGGCCAACCCTTCCTCAAGACTCAAAAGCGTACTGTCAGGCTTGTGACATATGTTAGCGGACTGGGAAACCATTGGGAAGGGATGAGATGCCACTGAATCCATAGATGATGCTACAACCATTCGAAAAATGGGCCATAGAATTTGTGGGGATTATCACCCCTTAAGGGAACACAGGTGTGCGCTATATCATCACTGCGATATAATATTTAACCAAATGGGCAGAAGCACAACTGATTAAGGACTACACGATTGCTACAACTGTGAATTTTTTATTTTACAATGTCTTGACATGGTTTGGATGCCCAAAAATTCTAATGATTGACTGTAGAACACACTTCCTAAATGAAACTATCAACGCACTCACTGAATAATTTCTGGTGCATTATCAACAAAGCACGCCGTACCATCCACAAGTGAACGGGACCAGAAGCATTCAACAAGATTCTGGAGACTGCGTTGACCAAATTATGTAATGCGCAGCGAACCAATTGGCATTTACACATACCTGTCGTGTTATGGGCATACAAAACCACATGCAAAAAATTGACAGGGTAGACATCGTTTAGGTTAGTCTATGGCACGAAAGCCATCATGCCAATGGAATACATTGTACCTAGTTTGCGGATAACAGCAATGACAGGCATGGCCAACCGTGAAGCCTTGGAAGAGAGGCTCACGCAACTGGAAGAACTAGAGGAAGAATGATTTCTGGCAGGTTTCCATCAATAGGTACAAAAACAGCGCGCGAAAGCTTGGGACGATTGCCACATGAAGTTGTGCACGTTCAAAGTCAACAATTTAGTATTATTGTATGACAACAAGTTCGAGAAATTCCCTAGGAAGCTCCGAATGGATTGGTTGAGACCATATGTAGTCAAAGAGGTCACAAATGGTGGCATGGTCTAGCTCGGCAAGCTTAATGGGGAGCCTTTCGCAGGAAAGGTAAAGGGAAATCGCCTGAAGCTTTACACGGGTGGGCCGGCTACCTGACTAACTGACTGAAGTATAGTCTTAGCACTTCAAGCAGTTGAAAGAAGGCACGAGACTATAAATGAGTCTGCAAGAACGCTGCATGGAAATAGGGCTCTACATAAGAAACGTTTATTAAAGGAATCGCGGTCACGCATAAAGGGCTGTACTGCTACGCAGAAAGGCAGGAAAGTGACCGTTGAGGTCATTGTTCATGACAAGATGGTCAATCTGAGGCAACGAGGAGCACACGACAGGCATTTAATACATGAAGTCAGTACTAGATTTGAAACGACCTCCAATACATATCGCATTAATGAACCAAAGAAGGAGGGAACAGTCAAATTTGAATATTGGTTGGCTTACAAATCACAGTTGGTCATCTACCGAACAAACCATGGAACTATGAGACTTAAGTTATTGAGTTACCTGATCGATATGGACCCGTCCAACTTTGATGAGTTGCATGACCTTTGGGATAGCGTAATGCCGATGGCTAAAGTCGATGTGCCAAGCTCAACACCAGTAGTAAGAGGCATACCGCAAATTTCCAGACATATAGTAGGACTAGTCTGGATATCGCTGTGAAACCTGTGGTCGAGTAAGTGATCTATGAAAGATAAGGGCGAGATGGTGAATCTTGGGATAGCGTGGACAAGTGCAACCCTAGGCTACATGCCTACGATGAACCTTGAAGATTGGGACCTCACGGAAGCAACATCTCTCTTGTAAAAATGCAACACAAGCTGCAATAGATATTGAGTATACGAGACTAGAGATTGCAAACTTGCTGCACTTGCACAAAGAGTTCATGGCTTTGGCATCTCAACTAGAGCTAAAATCCTATGAGGATCCACTTTGTCTTAACTGAGCAGAGAAAAACGAGCATCATCGGTTAGGCAAACTAGTAGGGGCAATAGAGCAGGAGCTTGAAGAAGTGTTGCAAGAAGCAAGGATGGAACAACGAAGCGCAGTACGTCACTCACAAGGATGGTGAACCACGAAGCCTTGGCAGTGCGTCTCACCACATAGACGAGTGACTCGGGACGAGTCATGATGATTGCATTGGGAGCTTATTGGGTAGTGTATCCCCTGTGTAATGGTTTTGGGGCTTGAAGCCCACATTTTTGGGTATTGTATTGTAAAAGCTCCGTGAAGTGTGTAGAGTGCGCATTGTAATGGGTCAAGTCTAAGGGTAGTCTGCCCTAAAATATTATAAATTAATCTAGAATGTACCAGCCTGCCCATGGTCTACGGACCATGGGAATGTATAAATAAGAGCAAGGCTCTATGTGTAAAAGGCAACTTTTTGGTAATAGAAGTAATATGGGTAGTCTGAAAGTGATAGTAAATCTGAGTCTGTAAGTGCAAGTTTGGGTTGTAATAGGAGATAGAGGCTCCGCAGCTGTGTGCACGGAGGCTTGGTAGAGTCCACAGCTATGTGCATGGACCCCTATAGCTGTGTGCATAGAGCAGGAAGTGGATTGTAACTGGATAAGGGCATTAATAAAGATAACTTGATTTTGAAATATCATGTATCTGTTCTAGATTCTGGTTTATGCATCTGTTCCTAATTTATGATTATGCACATGTATATTCATGTTAAATAATAACTGAAAGAGTTGTACCTTCATAAGTAACCAAAGATCTATAATAATATTAAGCACTGAAAAGGGTAAATTTCATTTGCTCTTGACTAAGGTAGTTTCTCAGAGAAGATAGCTCTGCAGAAGCAACGCAACTTGTAGAATCACTCCATGCGAACCCATACCACATCAAGACATCCCTAGGGTGCGGAAACCTGGTTCCAGCACCCTCCCGTACTACCACGGGTGAGACTTCAGTCCGTGCTCCACAGACTGTTTCCGAAAGGGCTGGTAGTGTCAGGATTTGTTTGGCTAAACCTTTCTGAACCTGGGTCATGCTTTATTAAGCCAACACTTACAAAAAAAAAAGAACACACTATACTCACACACAATGCAATAAGCAAGGCCCCATCAATGTTATGCACTACTTTGAATGGGTTTAGTAGCCTTGGATGGATCTAACAATCATAGTTGAATGCATATGATGTTAACTAAGTTAACCAACAAAACATGCCTTCGACAATGGTAACTAGACTCCATTTACTACATTAAACAATCAAGTGAGGCTTTAATAATTGTAACCAAACATACAAGTCGTTGATCAAGTTAACCAACCTAACACACCTTTAATAGTGATAAAAAAAATGTACATGCTACTAATCAAGTGACCATTGTGTCATGCCTCTAGCATGTGAAATTGAACATAAATGTCGTTGATGGGGTTGACATATCTAACACACCTCCCACATTTGTAGTCAAACATACATGTTGATCTGGTTAATCGCCTAGTTAATGTTAATAAAAAATACATGTTAATATCCAACCTAACATGTCACTAATAGTGGCAATGGAATGTGCATGTCAATGACTAAGCTAATTGACCTGATATGGTTTTCAATGAGATGATTAACACATAACTCACTAAGCTGACCAAGTGGAAAAACCATTGGTTTTGTCATTGAACTGACATGCCTTTAATAGACACAACTAAATGTACATGATGTTAAACCAGTAAACCATCATGACATGCCTTTAACAATAGTAACAATGTGTGCAAGTTCTAGATTGGGCAAACCAAACTAATATACCTATGATAATCATAATTGACCATACATGTTTTTTGTGATCAACCCTTCGAGTTTTCCCTTGCTTCTATACAAAATTAAGCGTGCCATGCAACTCTCAAAGTAACTTTGATACATATACAAATTAAGTTTGTATTTACTTGTTTGATTTGTGTTAAAGTGTCTCCTTTTAAATGTCACGTGTTTGGATCCAAAGGAAATTAAGGTATGTACAACTCCATAGATTAAATAGTTAAAGCATTGAATGGAGGGCATCCCTTGTCTCACAAACAAGGGGGTCTCATATGTCAACTTGGCAGCTACATGCATTATAACTTAATATTAAATACTATTCTTATTTTTTCTATTAATATGAATGCTTCTAATATTTAATATATTGTCAAGGAGATTACCCCTTGACTAATTAGTGAAATTTTTAATATTGGATGAGAGAGTTGTAAGGATGAAATTTTGGCTACCTCGGGTTAAATTTGGTGTTTGTATCATGTCAATGCAAAATTAGATTTCACGCCTCTCCAGGAATCAATCAAAATCATTTACACATACTAATCAAAGGCATTTAATATATGGTTAAAGTAGTGGTTGGGAGGAGTTCACTGTCAGATCCATCCAAGGGTTTCAAAACTAGAGAAACAATGAGATGTGTTTCATTTATGGGCCAACATTTGAAAGATTGCTACAAGGAGAGGAGTTGGTGGGAGTCCTTCTTATGGAAAGGCCCTACATCTCTTCCTTTATTTCTTAAAGTAGGCTTGAAATAAGTGATTATAGATATATGATACATATAATATGCAAACCACTCATAACACAACAATATTGAACATTTGGATGAGATGTACCTTAATTTATTTTCAATACATTTTTTCTTTAAAAGGTAAGATATGCTACCATGATGCAATATAATGATTCACCAACATTGGGCACCAAAAAAATGACTTGGACCGTGGATGTTATGTACGATGACAATCATCCACTATAAACTATGATTATTAGACACTTTGACACCCCTCATTTATGGTCACTCATTGAACATACTCATGAAATTTGAGATCACTGTGTTAGAACCTAAATCTGCCTTAGGCTGAAGGAAGGCAAAATTCAGGCTAACCACAAACCACGCTCAGTCTGGTAGCTAGCCCTACCAGAACAGGAGAGGGCTCTCTCCGTGTCACGCTCAGTGAATAAACAAAATGATATGGTGTGAGATGACTTACAGTGAAATATTTGATTTTAGGCTAGTAAATAAATATGGAAACAAGAAGCAAATCTTTATAAATGTCTGAGTTTCTGGGATGTATGGGACCAATGAGCAGTAATGAGTAGAGAATTTAACAAAACGGCACAGATTACTTCGTGAGGCAAGACAGGCGGAAACTCTAGCAATTAAGTTTGAAATAATGTGGAATGGAAAGATTGTTGAGAAGGGTGAAAAGGGCATGAATACATGAATCCTTTTCAATAGAAGAAGAACGCATAACGTGAAAATTTCCCACATGCAGAGCAATAAACATGTATTCTACCTTATCTAACTTAGAAAATTTCACTAAAAATGAATATGAATGAACTGTGAAACATAACGAAATACATATGAAAACATAAAGAGAAAAAAATTGCTACACTCACAACCACATGAATCTCACGAAACAGAGCCGCTGGCTTTCATTAATCCTCTGTCAAAATATACAATGAAGAACTAAGTTTCTCTCCCACAGTCTCCCAGAAATTACAATCAACCAACCCTTTGCAAATGGTTTGCATACAATAAATAGACTACGCCATGAGGAAATAGAACGACCAATAGTTGGGGAGTTTTTCGAATCATTACAAAGTAGGAGTAGAAAGCCAAGCATTAGTTACAGGTGCAGCGTTACAAAAATGACAAATGGCTTGGGTGACTACTTGCCTTCCTTTGCCTCTTGGATAGAAGCCAACTTGGAGTTAAAATACTTTAAAATTTGCCTTAGGTGCCGAAAAAAGTGTATTGTAGATGAGCAGGCCCACTTGGAGAAAATCGTGAATCGAAATGTCGCGAAGTGGAAGTGATTTGGCCTTTTTCTCTATATGCGTCGTGCCCAAATGTGTATGCGCCGCACCACGTTGGAGGCTGTTTTGAGGTACCTGCAGGAGTCCAAATTGTGCCCAAGTGTTCTTGTTGGAAAGCCTGGCCTGTCGATTTTCCAACCCAAGTGGAATTTCTGAATTTGGTGCTCATTTGCCCCTCCAAATCTTCATTCTCCCAGGACTGCTTCCTGTGTGTCAAAATAGGGGTAGTGAGGTCATTTTTTGAGTGTTTTTGACCTCCTGGAGACTCAAATCATGCCCAAACTTCTTGTCCATGCACCAGTAGTCATGCTTTTGCATGCTGAATCCAAAAATGCAAACCATTTACAATTTGGAGCTCCCAATCCTAAGCGCACAGGGAGAAGAAACCTGTGTTGTGACCAAAAATTTGCCATGTGACCAAAATTGTCCCAAATTTCTTGAAATCTGGGCTGGATATCCTCTATGAGGTGCTATGCTGGGCCACAGAGGCTTCAACCATGATTCAAAGCTAATATTTCTCTTTTTTCCTCTTTTGCCTCTTTGTCACTTTGCTCAATTTTTCCTTCAAACTCCTTATCCGAGCCTTTGAACTCGTGTTCTGTGCCCTATAATGATAAACCATCCACCTCGGTATGGTTTTGGCCCTGTCGGCCTTCTCTAGCAGTCTCTCAAGGTGGATGTTGATGCGCTCGAGCTAAGACTCACGGTCATTGTTAATCTCTTACTCTAATGGAGTGAGCTCAATCCTCTTATGCTGGGCAGCTTGGTGATTCTCATGGATGTTTTGTAGCTCCATTATCTCATGTTGGTCCTCAAGCCATTTGTTCCTCTACTCGAAATACCTGATAATCCATTTGGCCCTCTCCAAATTGAGTGACAAGTCTTGGATCTCTGTTTTCTGCTCCTGGATGGTCCTCCTAAGTTTGGTACTCTCCACATCTGCATCATCATCCTAAATGAGGATGAAGTCGACCTCTATTTCACCTGATGGCCCCTCGTCATGCATGGGCCTCTTGCCCTTTTCCTGTACCTGCGTTGCCGATGTCGGAAGCGAGGCCCCTTCCACCCCGGGTGATAACACTCGCTTTGCTACTACAAACCAATGCCTACTGCCTCTATGATATGTGATGAATACTGGCATAGTAGTGGTCTCATGGTGCTCATATTGATGAGAAGGACCACTTGTCTCATGTTCCACCACTGATAATACCTGTGAAGTGCTGAAGAGGTCACGGGAGATGAAGTCCTCCCAAGCAATGTCCTGCAGTCCCAGCTGATGATCCACAAAAATCTGGATAAGAGCAAAGTGATAAACATTGTTAAGTTGCTGTTGAGGGATCTTGTGCTGCATGAAGGTGTTCATCCTCTCTATGTTCCAAATGGGAGGTTCATCATCCATACCCTCGTAAAGTGCATGAGCAACCTGATGTGATAGGCATATAGACGAGAGAACCTCCCCTCGTAGCTGAATATTTCATGATCAATTTCATGAGTGGAGCATATTCATCTTCCAAATATCTGAATGGAAAGACTCTTGTGAGCTACCTCAAGAAACTAGCCTTAATGTAAGGCTCATAATGTTTCCTGTCCACCTTCTGTTTCTTGTGCCACTATTCTCCAACATTTGGTATGCCGATTGCTAATGAGATAGTTTCGGGTGTCAATGTGAAGGTGATCCCGACCAAGATAGAGTGACCTCCATGTAGGTGAAGCACAAAAGGACGGGCCAACTCATGATGAATTTGAACATTAGCCACCCTTTGACAAAACTCGAAACATGATAGATGCTGGAAACATGACATAGCAAGAGGGCAGGCCTGCAGTTCAGTGAGGGTGATTGGCTCATCCCTAACATGTTTGCCACTTTTGTGATGTCTCCTAGGAGCCTATTCTTCCGAGGATGAATCACTTTGTGTTTCCATCTCATAATCCAATGAATGCTCAGATTTATAAGAAGAATTTCAGCGTAAATCACATAGAGAAAGACCTTTGCCGACGCGTTTCGAACCAACCAGTGTGGTTCATCGTCAGGACAAGTTGAAGAGACGGATCTAGTCTAGCGCGTTAAATAGTTCGAGCAGAGATTCCAACAGCTAAAATTGATTAACATCTAATTTTGACCCAAGGACCCTGATAAATTATTATTATTCTTAATGTTGTTATTAATCCCAATATTTACTATTTTATTTGTGGAAATAAGTAAAACTAGGTAAAAAATAAAATAAAATAATAGTTTATTTATTTAAATTCTTAAAAATAATTATATATCAGAATCTTTATCCTTAATATTTAATATTATATTTATGAATGCTCAGATGCCATGACTGCTGTGTGTACTATACTTGGGTTGCCCTTTGATGCTGGTATGAAACTAGGTGTTGTTGTGATATCTAGCAATTAGAAGGAATTCCAAAAAATTTGACGCAATCGGGAACAATTTCGGGCCTTTGTGGGTGTGCGCCACGCAACAAACCCAGTGTGCCGCACTCTTTATATGCATCATGCCCTTGTATTTTTAACACTACTGGGTCGCACTCTGTGCGCCGTGCCCCTCTGTGTGTGTGCCGCGCTCTGGAAAACGCCTCCAATCTCACTCCAAACACGCACTTTGCTCTCCCAATGACTTTGCAACATTTCTCTATGACCTTGATTTGCACAATGACTTGAATTCTTGTGGAAACATGTATATAAAGACTTTGAAGTCATGGGTTTAATTTTTTCTTCTCCAAAAACCCACTTTGC
This sequence comes from Pinus taeda, assembly GCA_000404065.3. NCBI lineage: Eukaryota > Viridiplantae > Streptophyta > Pinopsida > Pinales > Pinaceae > Pinus > Pinus taeda. Next base: position 73,188 of record APFE030097751.1, read on the forward strand.
TAATGTTTCATTTTGGATTTTTTCACTGAGTTAATGCAACACTGAATTTCACTTTTTCCTTTGAATTTTTAGCTAGAATGATGAAATTGTTTGGCACTTTTGTAGGGGTTGCATGACATGGTGTTTGGCCAAGGGAAACATGACCGCACCTGAAGAAATCAACTGGCAACTTTTTTGAAAATTATCACAAATGACACACTGTTTTACTTTTCTTCAAAACAAGGTTTTGAGGAACAATCGTAATCTGTCAACATGACGATGAAAATTTCTGAATCATAACTTTGTAAGGG
>APFE030097752.1:2375-21464 GCA_000404065.3 Pinus taeda
GTTTCTACCTGCACTGCTTCTTCATAACATTTTGGTTCACCAGAATCAGTCAACAATACATAATATAATGAAGGAGAGTATTGTTCAGGGGGTCTACTCATCCTAGTAGATATTCTAACACCACTTTCAGGTGTTTGAAGTGCTTGTTGCTGTTTTGGTTGTTGTTCTGGCTATTGATCATTATGATTTTCAGGCACCATCACTTTTCTTGTGATATTGTCAAGCACTGTGTATTCTATGTTTTCTTTTTCCTGTTTCTTTTCCTGTAGCTAATTCTTATACAAGACCTTTTCATTGAATGTCACATCTCTTCTCCTAATGATTTTGTGATTTTCATAATCATATAAGCGATAACCAAAATCATTAACACCATATCCAATAAAGGTACATTCTTTGTTTTTGCCTCAAGCTTTGTTCTATTTTCTTTATTAATGTGGACAAAGGCTTCATAACCAAAATTCTTTAAAAATGAGTAGTTTACCTTTTTACCTGTCCATGCTTTCTCTGGAATACCACCATCCAAGGAACTTGAAGGCCCTCTGTTTATTAGATAAACAACAATATTTACAGCATCTGCCCAAAATTGTAAAGGCAATCCTGCATGCAATCTCATGCACCTTGCACGCTCCATGATTTCCCTATTCATCCTTTCTGACACACCATTTTCTTGTGGTGTTCCTAGAATTGTCTTCTCTCTGCGAATTCCATTCTCTAAATAGTACTTATCAAACTCTTTGCTGCAATATTCACCTCCATTATCTAATCTGAGACACTTCAACCTTTTCCCTGTCTCATTTTCAACCAAAGCTTTCCATTTCTTGAAAGTATCAAATACATAAGATTTATTTCAAATACAATAAACCCAGGTTTTTATGGTTGCATCATCAATAAAAGTAACATAATAACGAGAGCCACCAAGAGATGATACTTGAGCAGGTCCCCATACATCTGTATGCATAGGCTCTAATTTTTCGTTCTTCTTTTCTTTCCCAACTCTAAAGAATTTGACTCTCTTCTATTTTCCATAAACACAATTTTCGCAGAATTTTAAATCAACATGCTTCAAACCTGGCAACATATTTATTGAGTGAAGAATTTGCATCCCCTTCTCACTCATGTTCCTGAGCCTATGATACCATAATGTTGTATCTTCTCTTGTAGATGTTAAAACATTAACAGAATTATAAATACCATTGCATAAATACAATGTACCAACCTTTTCTCCTTTTGCTATTACCAGGGATCCTTTAGTGACCTTCCAGGTTTTATCTGTGAAAGTACTTTCGCAACCTTCACTTCCCAACTGCCCTGTTGAAATCAGATTTTTCTTTAGATCTGGAACATGCCTTACCTTCTTCAATAGCCACTAATTTCCATTTTTCTGTTTTATGAAAACTGTACCCATTCCAACGATTTTACAGGGTTTATCACCCAATCGAACCTATCCAAAATCTCCTTGAACATAATCATGAAAATGTTTCTTATCAGGTGTGGCATGGAATGAGGCCCCTGAATCTACCACCCAGGCATCAATATTATTTTCTAGTGAAAGAATCAAAGCATCTTGCAACACTACCTGTTACATTCGCTTCATGATTAGTTTCTTGCTGCGCGTCTCCTTATTTTCCCTTTCGAGACTTGCAATCTTTCTTTAGGTGTCCTTTATTCCTGCATTTCTAGAAAACTATCCCCGATCCGGACTTGGATCTACCTATTCTTGACTTACTGCGATATCCTGAGCTCTTTCCTCTTTCTATTTTTCTTCCTCTAGTCTCTGTAATCAAAGCATTACCTGATGTCTCACCGAAGCTTTTCCATCACATTTCCTCGCTAAGGATTGCACCGACAACATCATCAAAGTTTAAAGTACTAGATCCAAAGACAAAGTTACTAATGGCCATAACTAAACCATTCCAACTTTCTGGCAATGAGCACAGAAATAACATAACCCTAACTTCATCATCAAAATTTATCCCTACAAAACTTAACTGACTTGTAATTGTATTAAAATCATTTAAATGGTCTACGATAGATCCACCTTCTGACATCTTCATATTAAATAAACGCTTCATAAGAAATACCTTACTTGAGGCCGAGGGTTTTTTATATAGTTTGGCTAGTGTTGACATTAAACCCTCTGTTGTCGTTTCCTTTGAAATATTAAATGCTACCGACAGTGCTAGGCACAACCGTATTTTTCGAAGTGCCTTTCTGTCGAGAATATCCCATTTTGTGTCTGTCATACTCGTCGACTTTATTGTCTTTCCACTCAATGGTAGGTAAAGATCTCTCTGATACAGATAATCTTCCATCTGCATCTTCCACAGCTGGTAGTTTTGGTTGTTGAATTTTTCAACTCTAAACCTACCATCTTCTGCCATTGCTCCCACTCAAACCAGGAACCCTTCTCTCCTGCGGGTTTATTAGCCAAATAGACCTTTGACTCTGATACCAGTTGTTAGAAAATTATATATTAGGGAGCAATGGAACACATAAAATATTGCAGAAATATAAACACAGAAAATGCATAAAACAAGAGAGACACAGATATACGTGGTTCACCCAGTTTGGGCTACATCCATAGAGAAACAACCAGTCCTTCTTTTATTATATTATCCAGCAAACTGAAGAGATACAACCTACATCAGATCCATTATAACACCCGCTACGCTCTCAATCTCCTCTCTCTTCCTCACTCAGAATACAGATATACATAGATGTAATACAATTTCCTCATATATAGTGATGGGTTGCCTTCTAGGGAAAAAAACCCTAAATTAAGCATAAATTCTATCGTCAGATCATCCGCCTAATGAACGGTCTATATTGACTAGAAATTACTATACTTTTACATGGAAATTTTACATCTATTTTTAGCTTCAGGGGCGCTGCCCCCGAACCCTCGCTAGGGGACCGTTGGTCCCTGGAACCCCCAACTAGGGGGGATTAGCCCCCCTGGACCCTTGCAGGGGGGACAAGTCCCCCTCGAACCCCTCCCTGCATGGAGGGTTGTACAGTCTTTTTGGGGTATACAGCCGATTGAAACCTTTGAATACAGAAGATAACCAGGCTCCACACCCAACAGAAAAGCCCCGAGTGCTCGGTCGCATGGGAAGCTGGGAAACCGTAGGGAAAGTGCTAAGGGGAAAGGTGGGTCCCACGCTCCAAAACCAGCGGTATATCGGAGGCACATTGGGGTGGTAAGCGGATTTGGCAAAAAACGAGCGATTCCATTCATCACACGATGCATGTCTGGCGGATAAGAGAGAAAACCGCCTCTCATCACGCGCTAACGGTCGAGCAAGTCAACCACGCGAAATGAGCGAACACCATAGGATCTAGGGGCTCTAGATCTGATGGCAGAGATTGCACTTGATGGGAAAACCAGATTTGAGAGGGGGACTATGCTGCGGCATACAAAATTCTGAAGTCCGATTTGACCGCTAAGTTGGCAGATGAATCATTCCACAGTGTAACTGAACTACCGAACCATTGAGGAAGAGTTGGCATAGTTCGTGAGAGGACAAGTGGCTACCTCCCTGTGAGACGTTGGCGATGACGCAGGGGCAAGGAACTCCAAGCAAATAGTAGTAGGTGATCCGAAGGGGTGGAAGAGGAAGCGGATAGTCAAGGACAGATTGGCTTTAAGCCATGAATAAAAAGACATAGAATAGAACAGAGAGGACGATAAGGAAGAACAAGAGAAGAAAAACAGTGACAAAAAAGGCGAAAGAGACATTGAAGCAAGAAGCAGAAAACAAGAGCCGAGCTGGCCTAAGGCAACATCGAGTAGACAGAACTAGGTTTGAGAGGTTCAAGCCATCCCTGTGAGGATATCTGTGGAATTGAGCACCATTAGGCTCTTCCCATTAAAGACCAGAGAGGTTGAGACTTGGTAAGGAAAGAGTTTGTGCACTCTAGTGGCTTTGGGAATCCAAGAACCACCCTACTAAGCATCCTCTGTTTCAGGAGACTCAAGTTGAGCTCCTCATTGTAAATCTCTACTTTAAAGACACAATAAAAGAAGGCCACCACTGAGAGCTAGACCGGAGATGTAGCCCTGGAGAATAGGGTGAACTCCTTATTAATGTGTTGTGTTCTTGTCTTTGCTTACTGTGTTTCCCTTACTATTTTCCATTTTCTAGTGTCTGTGTATTTTGCAATCTAATCGATCTGTTGCCTAAAATAACATAGGCACACACCAGCACATGAGTATGTAATACCTTCACTCATTAATTCATTAACTGAGGTCACTCACGAGTGAATTTCAAATCAAAAACTCATGAAGAGAACAAAAGGAATGCTAATCATGATTTCATAGACTCTAACTTTGGATTGAAGACCCACCATATTCCAAATATCGATATGAGGAATTTTGATGGTAAGGATCCAGTAACATGGATACTACAGATGGAGAAATATCTTGATCTCCATAATGTGAAACACACACAAAAGGTATGCATTGCATCTTTAAATTTAGAATCCAATCAATTTTTATGGTATCAATGGCTTTGTTCTCGTAAACCACTTGTCACTCGGTCAATTTTTATAGAGGAAATGATAGCACATTATGAGGATACAAATAACAACGCCTTCTTTAATCAATTGATAAATTTCAAAAAAAAGGGGTTCAATATCGAAGCACATTGAAGACTTCCAAAAATTGAATATGACGGTAAATGAATTCCAAAGGAGAATAGGATTGATGTCTTCATAATGACTTTAAAGGATAACATCCAACATGAGGTTCACCTTTGGGAACTTGATTCATTGGAGAAGGCATTGAGGGTGACAAGAAAAGTTGAAAGCAAAATTATGGAAACAAGGAAGTCTACCACTCGTAGCTATAAAGATGGAAGTGTTGCTACCTTCCACAACCTAAAAGGTTGACACCACAAAAATTGGAGGAAAAAAGAGAAAAAGGGATTTGTTACAGTTATGATAGAAAATGCACTAAAGGTCATAAGTGTGCTGGGAAGAAATTATTTTACATAGACGGTGAAGAGGAGGAAGAAAATGATCAAGAAACATCAAAAGAAGAGGATATACACTAGCAACCAACCCTAGAGAAAGAAGAAATGAATCTGAACATAAGTTGTAATGCATTGGCAGGAATTACTACTCTTCAAACTCTCAAAGATATAATAACATATCAAGAAGAAAAAGGTAATAATGTTGATTGATTCGGGTAGTACCCATAATTTTATTCTTTGTAAGACAACCAAGGAATTGAATTGTTTCCTATATCCAGCACCAAAGTTTCAAGTGATGTTTGCAAATGGAGGAACTATAAATTGCTAAGGAAAGTCCCATAATATCAAGATATCTATGGGGGGGTATTTATTGAATATTCCAATGCTTTCCATTCCAATCGGTGGTGCTGATGTTGTACTAGGAGTTTAATGGTTACAATCTTTGGGGATGATAGCTTTTAATTTTCAAGAAATTTTCTTGAATTTTTTTTGGGAAGGAAATGAAGTTTAATAAAGGGGTATCACATGGAAAACATAAAAGATAATCAACTGTAGTGGCATGAAAAAGCTTCTAGAGAAAGAAAAACGAGGTATACTTACACAATTATGCTCACTAGAGGTTCAAACATTGAAATCATTTATTTCTCCAGATATCCAAAAAGCCTTGGACAATCATTCCAAGTTATTTGAGACTCCCAAAGGCCTCCCACCTATTCGTGATCATGATCATCCTATTCATTTGATTCTAGGATGTGTTCCTTCAAACATCAGGCCTTACAGATATCTTCCCAAAAGAGTGAAATTGAACATATGGTTGCACAAATGCTAGAGGCCGATATATTTCAACCTAGTCAAAGTTATTTCTCTGCTCCAATAGTATTGGTGAACAAGAAGGATGGATCATGGCGCATGTGTCTGGATTATAGGGAGCTCAACAAGATCACTATTAAAGATAAATTTCCCATTCATGTCATTGATGAATTGTTTTTTTTTTGCTGAGTAAAGGCTATGCTAATTATATTAAAAAACCAAAAAAATATGTACAGGAGGTGAGAACCTCTGAGGGCGAGTGTTCAGCTCTCTGGCAAAGCTAACATCATCTATCTTGATTGTCTGCATATACAAGCTTACAAAAATACCAACAGCAAGGATATGTGCTGTGACATAGACTGATCAAGACATACATTAACTGGCATTGACCTGTAACAAAACTGAAACTTATCCCAGACCCCGTGACCCATTACAAAAAACAACTTTTGTGGCCAGCAGATTCATAATTGCTTCGGGCCACTGACCAAAATAAGCAAAAAGAAAATACAGCATTCGCCTGATATCAGGCTTACCCAAAACGCCCTTGCCATTAGTTGCCCTGTTTCTTGTGCTCCTCAGCTGCTCGCTCCAGCTCTCGCTTCTTGCGGTCCTCTGTTGCGCGAACCGGGTCCGGTTCCCAGGTAACTTCCATGCCAGCCGGAATGTCTTCAAGACACTCGATGCCCGGAGGTAATTTGAGGTACAAAGTGTAATCGAAAGTGTCATCCGACTCTTCAGGCTTTGCCTTACTCGGAGGAGAGGGAAGCTGGTCGATTTGAGCTGCCATGAGAGCCTCTGGAAGACCTTCTGTACTCACCACAGGTTCTTTCCCCTTGAGACTGATAATTTCTTGTAAGGCTTCCGCTTGCTCTGCTGAGTACCCATAGGTGCTGTCTTCATCCATCTTGCTCTGAGGTTCCGGACTGTAGGAGCTGTCTTTCATCTTGGAATTGTTGTCTGAGGAGGGGGGCGTCTTTTCCTCCATATCCGCCTGCCAATTTCCCTCCGCCTCATCCTCCTCAGCCAAAATTACTGTAATCATGGCTTTCACAACTGGTTTGTCCCTCTTGCGGCGATAATAAAGGGTCGCCGTCTGCACTTCATTATTCAAATCTGTCGCAGAGGAAGCCGAATCTCCTGAGGGAGGCGAAGCACAGGCCAGAGGAGTGATACGCCTCGGGCTTGATTGGCAACTGTCCCTGGTTCGGCTCTGTCCAGAATTACCTCCCCTACGAGGCCTGCGATACCCACCACGCGGAGCCATACTGATCCCAGAGAAAAACTTAAAGGCCTGGTGCCTTCTGCGTACAGAAAGAGTGTCACAGAGAATGAAACCTCGGTAGTTCCGCGTCCCGACTTCCACCTGCAAATGCACTCTGGTCGATTGCTCACACACAGCGTTAATGAAGCAGGGGAAAGACTCGAGGGTGGGAATTCTGCCCTCAGAGCTTCCCTCTTCCACACCCACCTGAACGACCAACTCTCCAGAGCGACAACCGAACCGCAAACAGAGCCACAAGAATGTTTCCGCCATTACCAAATATCTGGTGTCTGCACCTTGGGAAGACCCCGGCAATGAAGCGCCATTAATGCGCGTTAAATTCGTTCAGGCAAAAACCAGCCCGTAGCTCATGGCACCCACCTGGCTGTAGCGTGGCACCATGCCTTTGGCGCGTGGACATCCTTTCATTATTTAATACATCCCTTAACACCCGCATCCGGGTGTCATTGATGAATTGTTGGATGAATTACAAGGAGCCATTTACCTCACCAAGATGGATCTTTGTTTAGGATATCATCAAATTAGAATAAAGAATGAAGACATTCCAAACCAACATTCATAACTCATGAGGGTCGTTATGAATTTTTGTCATGCCTTTTGGGCTTACTAATGCACTTTCCACATTTCAAGTTTTGATGAATTCCATTTTCAAACCCTTCCTTAGAAAATTTGTGTTGATATTTTTTGATGATATACTAATCTATAACAAATCTTGGAAGGATCATGTTCAACATGTTGATAGGGTGCTCAAACTGTTGGAGGTAAAACAATTATATGAAAAAACATCCAAATGTTTCTTTGGAGTACAGGGGGTGGAATATTTGGATCATATTGCATTTCATGAGGGTGTTAAGGTAGACCCTAACAAAGTTAAAGCCATTAAGGAATGGAAAATCCCCACAACCATAAAGAATATTTGAGGATTTCTCAGGTTGACATGGTATTATCACAAGTTTGTAAAGAATTATGGGAGAATAGTAGCACCCCTAACATATTTTTTTTGCTAATGCAAGAGTCATGCCTTCTATTCAATGTTTAAAGGATAAAATTACATAAAATATAAACAACCACACGCTAAACCTTTTAGCCCTAGGTAAAAGCCTCACTAGAATAAAAAACCTATCAACTAGGTCCTAAAGACCCAAACAACAGACCCGAAGTAACTCAAATCCAAAATAAACAATGCATGAATGGCCATCCCGATCACCTTGTGACCTACTACACGATAAAAGACACAGACCCACCAACATGCACGCTATTTGCTGATCATTAATTCTCCTCACCTGATCCAATGATGGAGGATCATATCACATGAACCAAAAGCATAGAGAATTATCGCGCGATGAGGGAAATATTCTCTCCCTAACCTTCACCATGTGTTGTGTGGTGAGTGGAATCGCTCCCAACTCCGAAAAACCGCTCCTAGCTTTAAGGGCATGTGATAAACTAGAAACCACCCTGAGGGTGGTATTGACACCACATGAAGTAATGCGGGGGTTTTGAGTCTGCTGAGAAAGCCAGGACTCCAGTCCCTCGCACCATCCCAACTCCTCAGGCACTTGAACCAAAGGAAGATGAAAATATTCTTATCATTCTTGATGTTCTACATCTGGTCATCCAAGAAGCATTGTCTGCCGAGCCATTTCCATCTGAGACTTTTGTATTTGTAATTACCTGGGCTGAGGAAGCAGACAAAGACCTGCATCCCAATTGTAACATCACTTCTGAAATAACACTTCATATTGAATTTGAATCAACTAGATTCCGTCTCTGCAACTCTGTTTCGAAATAACATTTTGTCCTCATCCATGTGATTGAGACAATGCTCCCTCAATCTATTCTCAGGCATCTCTTGCCAACTCAACTTGACCCTGCTTTTGGTGCAGAGCACCCCTTGATTGGCTAGAATGTCCGCCAATTTCTTTGCCATCCTTCGCACATGAGTAAAACTCATGGTTCGCAAGCACAAAAGGTGAAACTGAATCCTTTGAAAGACATGAAGCAACCTCTAGTGTCTTGAGACTTTTTTCGGCTTCATGCCACAACAGATTCTCTTGACCGAATTAATGATTAACTCAAAATTAGCTTCAATTATTATATTCTGGAGATTGTCCTCCTTCAGGATTTCTAAACATTGCTCAAGTGCCATTAATTCTACCATATTGTTTGTAGCTCTTCCCAAATGGTAATGGAAAATAAAAAGGATGCAACCATTTTCATCCCTTAAGACCCCTCCATAACCAACAATACCCGAGTTGCCTTTTGAGGCCCCATCAATGTTGCATTTCAAAAAACCCTGAGGGGGAGGATGCCAGCAATCTGGCTTATTGACTAGTTTCTTCACCTTCCTATCCATGCCCTGTGGTATTAGCCCCTGCATACCCAATTGAAGAAGTATTTGCATTTCAGCTTCTGAAGGTGGATTCTTTAGGGAAGTTCGCACTAAATTTCCCACCGTCTCCTTAACTTGTCTTAAGATCTACGCAATAATGCGATGGGAGGAACTTTTTTCATTTTTGAAGATTCTGTAGTTCCTCTTTTTCCAGACATTCCATATTATGAAGCTTGGAGTTAAAGCCAAGTCTGAGTGAAGAATTTCATAATTAGTGAAGTTTCTTCTCTAGTTATTAAGGGTATTGATAATGCTTCCTTTGTCCCTATCTGTCTGTTTGAAAATTGTGGCAAAAGTATCCCACAACCTGGAGGTGAAAATGTAATTATTGAGAAGGTGCTCCATCGTTTCCTCTTGGGATTCACAAAGTTGGCATCTAGAAGGTCCTAGAACACCCATCTTCTGAATGTTTTCCCAAGTCAGGATTTTCTTATGATGTACCAGTGACATGAAGAGTTTGATTTTCATCCATCCTTGATGCCTCCATAGGTTCTGCCAAAACCTATCCGGTTCATTGGAATCTAGCTCCAGGATTATGCGCTTTGCCTCCTTAAGATTGAAGGTACCTTCATTATTGTTGCCCCATCTAAGTTGGTCATGCCCCTCTGAAACTAGAATTTTCCTTTGGTCCAACATTGTCTAAAGGGAATCAACTTTTGCTTTCAAGGGGCTATCATCCCTGTATTCCATATTCTTCCAGGTTCTCCATTTTCCTTCACTATTGGTTTGATCCCAAAAATCTTTTACTCCAAGTAACCCTTTGGTATTAGTTTCTTTCTTGAGGTCCACAAAGTCCTCTCTTAGCAGTGTAGGTTTTTGTTGCCGTTTATCCTCCCAAAACAAAGCAAGACCTCCCTCTCTGATTTCCCAGAAGCTATTTTTTTGAACTAAGCCTCTATTCTCCCAGGCTTTATTCCAGATGTAGGAGTGTTTTATGATGCCAGTCATCCTTATGTGATCATTATCTTGCCAATTGCTGGCATATTTTTATTTCCAAATACGAGCCCACTGAGCCTTTGGATCTTTTACCCAACACCCCCATAATTTTTCCCCTAAAACTTTTCTTATCACTTCTGGATCATCCAGTCCAAGACCTCCGTGGTTTTTAGGTTTTCAAATCTTATCCCAGGCTACCAAGGCCCATTTATTTCTCTTTCCCACCTTACCCCAAAGAAAGTCTCTTTGAATGGTTCTAAATTGTTGCAAAACTCCTTTTGGAGCTGGAAGGGCTGAAAGCATGAAGATGGGGATTGATTGAAGTACAAATTTTGTAAGCACCAACCGACCTACCAAGTTTAAAGACCTAATAGTCCATTTCCGGGTTTTATCCTGCATCTTGTTAATCACCAGCTCCCAAATTCTCTTGTGCAAAGGTTTATCAGTTAGAGGAACTCCCAAGTATTTGGAAGGAAGGGCATCCCTTTGAAAGCCTAGAATTCTGGAGGTATTCCTCTGAATAGCAATATTAGTGTTAAAGAATAAAATATTGGATTTGGAGAGATTTACCTCCATACCTGTAGCCATGGCAAAGTCACTTAGGATTTGTTTATAATCTAGTGCTTCTTTGACCATGGGGATGCCCTGCAACATGGTGTCGTCAAAATTTTTTTGATGGGTCAAAGCCTGTCCAGTCTCAGAGAGTTGGAGACCCTTGATGTTACCCACTTCTTTAGCATGCTTGATAGTTCGACCAAGTCCTTCCATAATGAGGATAAAGAGAAAGGGGGAGAGTAGTTCTCCCTGCCTGAGGCCTCTTGAAGGAGTAAAAGTCTTGGATGGAGAACCATTAACTAGAATTGAAAAGCTAGAAGAAGTTACCAGGGCCATAACCGATCTTACCCAGTTATGGTCAAATTTAAAGGCCAAAAGGACCTTCCTGATATGGGTCATTTTCAACTTATCATAAGCTTTGGCTAGGTCCAATTGCATAATCATTCCTGCCTTCCTATTGCTTAACAATGAATGAACCACCTCATGTGCTTGAATGATGTTATTGAGAATTTGTCTACCCTCCACATATCCTGATTGCTCCACATAAACTAGAGTAGGAAGAAGGGGTTTGAGTTGGCAATAACTTTGGATATAATCTTGTACACCACATTGCACAAAGCTATGGGTCTAAATCTGTCTAGAGTCTAAACAATGTCCTGTTTGGGGATCAAAGAGATGAAGGATGTATTGAGAACCTTCAAAATGGTTCTATTCATCTGGGAATCCTCCATGACATTCAGAATATCTTGCTTGACAATGTTCTAGCAAGCTTTAAATAAATCCACATTGAAACCATTAGGGCTTGGCACTTTACCATTATGCATTTCTTTGATGACCTCACTAACCTCCTCTTAGTCATTGGCCTATTGAGATTGAAATTATCCTCTCTTATTACTAGCTTAGGTATGTACCTTGTCGAGTCCCTGATAAAATGAGCTCTGTCTAAAATGGTCTCCTCTGCGATACTTTGAAAGTGCTGAACCAACACAACCTCTATAACTTTAGGGATATTGAGTAGTTGACCTCTGACATCCTTGATCGATGAGATCTTGTTATGAGACCTGTTTTCTATGGTGGATCTGTGGAAAAACCTAGTGTTTCGCTCCCATTATTTTAGCCATTGAACTCTTGATTTTTGTCTCCAAAATATCTCCTCTTGTTTACATAAGTTCTCCAAGTCTTGATGATGCTTTGTGACTTGATCATTTATGACTCTATCAAATCTATCCATGATAAGGGCTTGATTGAGTTCCTGCATTTTATCTTCAACAACTTTTTTCGCTTCAAAAATATTACCAAATTCATTCTTGTTCCAATGTTTGAGTCTGAGCTTGATGTGTTTTAGTATTTTGTGTAGCAGAAACATTCTTATACCCTGAATATGTAGATCTTCTATCCACCATTTTGCAATGTTGTTGATAAAATCTAGGTGGGTGATCCAGATATTCTCAAATCTAAAAGGTTTGTTCTTGGGGGTGTTGATGCCTTGAACCTCAAATTGTACAGGCCAATGGTCCGAGCCTCCAAAGGGGAGAATTCTCATTATCATTTCCTTATCTGTGAGCATAAGGTCAATTGAGATTATGAATCTGTCTAACTTTGAGGCTACTTGAGACTCTCCTCCTCTCTTATTGTTCCATGTAAAGACGCCATTACCCATATCAGTGTCAACTAGCTTCATATTGTCTATAAAAGTTTAAAATGCTATAGAGTTTTGGTTCCATCTTTTTTCTCCGACAATGATTTGATCATGTTCAAGTCCCCACCCATGATCTATGGTACTCCTGCATGTCTATCTCTTAGGTCCACAAGTAGGGGTGATTTTAGGGGCGAATGTTCGCCCTTTGGCGAAATTAAGGGGGTTTGAATTTTTAGTGGGCGAATATTTTGTATCATAGTACATTTTTACAAATCACCTCAAATAGCCCACCTTATTTTAAGGGAGAGCGTAAAAAAGGTAAATTTAGCCCTTGAAATTAGGAGTTACAACCTTCCATTCGCCCATTTTGAAGAATAGGTTTTATTTAAGTGAATCCATTCGCCCATCTTCAAGAATAGGTTTTATTTAAGTGAATCCTATGGGCCAATGGCCCAAATACTATATTTATAAAAGAGGTATGGTAAATTAATAAAAATATAAATAAATGAGAGGTATGGTAAATAAATAAAGCATAATTAATAAAAATATAAATAAATGAGAGGTATGGTAAATAAATAAAGCATTTTTTATATTTACTCCATAAGTCACCTTATGTACATGCAAGGGTGTAAACAAATAAAAATATAAGTAAAGTTGGAGGTATGGTAAATAAATAAAACGTCTTTTTATACTTACTCAAAAGGTATGGTAAATAAATAAAAATATAAATAAACTAGACGCATGGTAAATAAATAAAACCTCTTTTTGTATTTAGTCCATAACCCTCGTTCTATTTATGAAGGCTCAAGAAAGAGGTTTTATTTAAGTGAATCCTATGGGCCAAATACCATATTTGTAAAAGAGGTATGGTAAAATAATAAAAATATAAATAAGCGAGACGTATGGTAAACAAATAAAACATTTTTTTATATTTACTCCATAAGTCACCTTGTATTTATGAATGGTATGGTAAATTAATAAAAATATAAACCATCCAATAAAACATTATTAACCCTAATATTAGTATTAATAAAAATAAAAATGGCACATGGTATTGACCCATGGTATTCACCAAAATGGCACATGGTATTGACCCATGGTATTCACCTGGAATGTAGCCTATTTAAATGGGGGAATTAAACCAGCATAGATCCATCTTTACTCTGGATCTACTAACCCCGAGAGGTATCAAATATCGTGATATGCAAACTAGCATAGAGTGAAAAAATATTTGATCCTCTTGGGGCTTGGTGGATCAAGAATGGATGTTGTAATTTAATGTAGGTTAAACATTTTTTAGCTTGGTTAAAATAAAAATAAAATAAAAATCAACTATTAATTTTATTAATTTTTATGAATTACTAATAGTAATTTTTAAGCTCCAGGTTTAAGATAACCCATGGTATTGACCCATGGTATTCATGTGAGCATAGACTATTTAAAGGGGAAATTCTATCTTAGATCCATCTTAATTCTGGGTCTACCAAGTGCTCAGAGGGATAAATAGATTTCATTCCCCTAAGAGTGGTAGATGTGGAGTTAAGATGGATATAGGTTGGTTTTTATGATAATGAAGATATTAAATAGACTTAGGAAATTATATTGTAAAAACATCTTAAGGTGAATGGTTAAAGCATAGACATTGGACAACTATATTTGTATACTTCTATTTTAAACTGAAAAAAATCTAGGGCTAAAAGGAATGGATTGATTGCACTAGTCATCCTTCTATAACTTTCCAACATATGCTGGAGTAGACAGATTGTAATTTGGGTAATTTTTCTAACTGAAAATAGGGACATACTTGTGTATTGGCAGGGTGGTTACGAGGTCCCTAGAAGTGATGAATTTGAATTTTTCTTGGTTTTATATATAGTATTAGGTTTTTCTCATGCTTTCTGTGAATGACACGGGTGAATTTTATCTTACACCCACTAGATTATCGATATGTAATTTCGGTAATTTTGATTTCAAAAGATATTTGAAAGAAATGCAATGATTTTATTTGTGTATTCAATGAACACAAGATTTTATAATTGAGTAAAATATTTGCCATGCCTGGTGAGAGATTCGCCAAAAAATTATATATACATATCATATTGTTGATAAAATCGCCTTCCATTTTGCCTATATACCATGGAGATTCGCCCATTTATTATACATGTAAATTTAGGGGGGGTTCTTAAAATTTTCCCTGTGGACCACAAGAGAATCTAGAAGCCTGAGTTTATCATCCGGTCTTTGGGGGCCATAAAAATTTGTAATCAAATATATCTCCCTGTCTCCCACAGGCTGAATAACCACTGATAAATAATTCCTAGATGCCTCAGCATATATTGTGTCAATCTTTTGGAGGTTCCAAAGAGTAAGTATACCTCTTGCTGTTTTATCTGCTTTGACTTCTAGAAACTCATATTTATTGAGCCATTTACTGGGTATTTCTTTTATTTTTTGAATGGAACATTTAGTTTCTTGGATAAGATCATATCTGAAGCTTCTTGTTTCATTCTATTGCTAAGTATTCTTTGTTTTCTTTTACTTCCTAGACCTCTGATATCCCAAGATGTGAACTTCATTATGAAATATTTGTAAAGGAGTAGCAGGTTAGATCTTTCATCTTACCTGAATCTATCATTAGCTTTCCACATTCCATCAATAACTCATTCTGCTTTTTTCTGCCTCTCTTCCTTCCTGGATTTCTAGGAGCTAATCTTGGTGTGGTTTTCATAATTTTCACACCTTCGTTGCCCTGCCTTTCATTGTTTCTTTGCCTTTCTAGCCCTTTAGCCTGAGTTTTCCATAGGAAGAACTGATGTACTTTGTTAAACTCTTCTTGAGGTAGTGAGTCTACCCCTCCCATGGTCCCCTGTTTCAAGAACCCTTCTAGATCTAGGTGTTCTCTATCAAGAATATCCTGTAGTTCATGATCCTCCATTTCCATCTCACTCTAGGTCATTTCTTGGTCCATTTCCAGTTCTCCATTGCTCAGCGTAGTCTCTTTCTGTTTATTAATATCCTATTGTTTCCCACTATTTTCTTCTTTCTCCTTCTCCCCTGGGTTGCCTTCCATTACCTGATCTACCTTTGTTGTCTCTTCCTCTTCTTCTAGTACTTGGGACCTGTTCAGACTGGCCTGTTGCCCTTCTATTTGATTTTTCTTTGGCCCCATTTTGCCCCGTTTTCCTTTATATCCCACTTTGTGAAAGTTTTCAGTGTCTTTCACTGTGGTAGCTTTACTTTTGTTCTCTATTTTACTGTGAGGGTAGTCTCTAAATAGGTGCCCATGCTCATGGCACCTGCGACATATGAAAGGAATATGTTCATAATCTGCTGTTTGCATCCATTATTCATCAAAAAATTCCAAGATGAGCTCATTCGATAGAGCTCCAGAGAGATCCATCTCCACACATATTCATGCGAAGGAAGTATATTTTCCCCTTCTGGTGACCTCAGATTCTTTGACAAAATGCCCTAATTTATTTCCTATTGCAAATAAAGATTCAATTTGCCAGTAATATGGAGGTAGGGAATAGAGTCTTACCTAGACCGGGACCGAAGTGAAAGTCTCTCACTTTGGGACAAAATTCATCATCCAAGGCCACATGTAGAGGCCTGCAGCTGCATAGAAGTAGGGCCTCCTTCAAACACCCTGTCTTTGTCCTCAATATTTGTAAAGACCACAATGAAAAAACCCTTTGACCCAAGATGTAGGTCTATTCCTCCTTTCAGTTTCTAGTGATATTTAACCCACGCTTGTAGCACCTTTTCTGTGGGCCATAATCCAATTAATTTACAAATGATAGCATAGGTCCACATGTGGTCCTTGTGCACCTGCAGAGTAGGATCATTTAAAACTACTCTGGGTGTGACCCCAGCCTTAGGTTTACATGGCCCCTTTTGCATTTTGTTTTCTGCTTCCCGTTTCTTGTCTTCTTCCTCATTTTTTTTAGTTCTATTGTCCTCCCTTCCATTGGTCAAATCTTGTTCCTCTTCAATGTTCCTTTTCCCTTCTCCTGAAGGACCTTTGGTAGTTTCTATCAGCTTCTTACCTTGGCTAGCTACGGCCTGACTGTAGGAGGGAGTGGAGCTCCCCCCTTTGCGCCCCTCCATGGAGTTCAATGCTTGCAGAAGCTTGAAACCCTAGCTCTCTTCGTAACAACGTATTCCCCCCCCAGCGGCACCTCTAACATCATTACTAAAGAAAGATACATTTTCTTGGACTCTAGAAGAAACTAAGGACTTTGATCATGTTAAAGAGACAACGTGCCAAGTGTTGAGCCTCCATTTTGTCCAAATTTTCATGATTTTACTAAGTAATTTTATGCATGTACTAAGTGTTTGTTATCATTATTATTCTGTTTACACATTATTAAGTTATTATTTAGAGGCATTTAGAGTTGACAGTTGTTGATCCATGAACTCTTATTGTTTTGTTAATTTTAAGAGTATTTAATGTGAAAATTTCATTAGTGTTAGGCCCTTTTGTGGTAGGTGCTAACATTCTTGTACTAGTAGTTGCTGTACCAACATTCCTGCACTAGCATTTCCTATACCAGCAGTGTAGAGATACTAATGTTGTTGGTTTTGATAGCTTGGCATGGACCTTAACATTCCTATGCATGCCAACAAGCCTTGGTCCTGCATTTACCTTCCCGTATCATACAACGTGCATATTCTGGCATATATTGTGCTACGCCTCTAAGTCTTATGAATCTAGATTGAAAAATTAAATGTTGGTGTAAATCTTGCATTTATATCGCCCGACATTTTGGCGTCATTGTTGGGGAGGCGTTGTAGGATAAGGCCTCAACGATTTGTCATGTTTTTCCCTCTCCTTCAGAATTGAATTTCTAGATTAATGAGATTCCCCTTGCTTGCTGAAGCATATTGTATGACATTCCCAGAGAGCTCACAAGACAGGTTTTCCTTTCTGCAAATGAGTGATTTCCTTTACTGCAATGTATGATGCCTGATTTGTTTCTTTTACTGCTGTTAGAGTCGGTCTAGTAGCCCTCCACCAGAGATCAAAGCTCTTTGCATTTCATAATTAGGTGTCCCATCAGTGTGATCATGTTGCATTCCGTTAGGCATGCCATAACTCTACTGGAGGAGTTTGTGTCTTTTATTCCCCTCCTGTTTGGCACTGCTGGTTCAGGTTTGTTTGAGTGAATAAAATCTTCAAAGGGTCATTTATCTTGTTTTAAATTTCGAGGTCTTAGGTCTAGGGTTGAGTCAAATTTTGTCTTGAGAGGTCATAAAGGACCAGCAGGCCAGAGGGATGTCCTTCATAAAGCATCATTTCAATAATTCTCATCATTTTACAGTTAAATTTTCACCTTGTTTTCAAAACTCTGTTTTTGACAAACAAAGGTCATTATCTCATTTTTTGTAAAACTTTGTCAAAATTTCAAATTCTCCAAATGTTGAAGCGCGGCCTTGGTATCCTTTGCCAAAGCATCTCCGAAGCCATCTCTGCAAAAATTTTCAGAAGAAATCATCATTTCAACCAATTTTTTCAAAAAAAAAGGAAACCAGAAGTCAGAGCCAATTAATTCAAAAAGTGTCAACATTCAAACATTACAAAGTGGGTTTTGGGCAAATAAAAATCAAAAGGGAGCCTATAAAAGCACATCAATCTTCATTAGCAACTCATTTGCCTCTCACAAGCCAAGAAAATCCTTGCAAAGGCGATTTCAAGAGTCATTGAGCAAATTGGGCAGTTTTCAGGAGCGCGCTACTCATCAGTTGAGGTGTGCTACACACCCAGGGCACGCTATGCATTAGCGCGACTTTTCCAGTATATTTTTACTCAGGTGCTACGCACCAGAGGGGCACTACGTGTTGGGCAAGATGCGCTAAGCATTGGGTTTTTCGCCCAAAAAACCGCCAGCAAGCTACCAAATCCTCTTTTCTCTCAAGAAATCTTTAGGTAGGCCTCTCCTCCATGGCTAGTTTTGGTTTGGCAAGATGAATGAGAAATTAATATGTTAAAAATGCCATGAAAATGTGAAGTTGAAACCCTACATTGCTATGTGAAATTTAAAGACTTAGTTGTGCTAGGGTTTCAAAGTATTTTGTTGTCCAAGGTTGCCCATTATTGATCCTTTTTTTTTTCTTTCCCCACCTTCACCAACATTCTCCTTAAAATTTTCCCATGCAATTTTATAATCTTCCTATTAAAATCCACTAAAATCCCTAAACCCTACTAAAATCCTTAAACCTTATTAAAACTCCCAAACCCTACTTCACCTTAAAATCCCACTTATTGTCCCTAATTCCCTCATGTTCCCCTTTCCCTAACAATTCCCACATGTCTTTTTTTCCCCTTGGTGACAGCATTTGAAAAAGTCAAACAATAGATCATTGGGTGCAAAGTCAACATTACATTTCAGTCACTTTGCCTCCAAAACCATGTCAGAAACCGAATCATATTATGAACAGAGTGATGACCGTGATTCAACACCGGAGATAGAGGTGCCAAGGAGGCATCACAAGGGTGGTA
>APFE030097752.1:24231-69278 GCA_000404065.3 Pinus taeda
ACATTATGGCAGAAAAAACGGCTAGTTTCCACCAGTTTCACTCTTTGATGTAATTTTTCACCCAATATGATGTAGTTTGATGTATGTAAGGTAACATGGCACTTATCTACCTTCTTCTAGATGATTCATTCACAAATTAGCAAGAAATCAATGTAATGAATCAGTTTCCTTCTTTTTAGAGGCAGGTTGTTTGGTCATCTAGATTCTTGCTCCATGATTAGAATTTGTTCAAACTGCTCCTAAAAGGAGGAGCTCGACCCCTAGAGGATAGGGAATGAGGATACCTTGGTCTATATATGTAAATTTTTATTCAGTAGCAGAGGTGGGACTCTTGGGATAGTTTTGAGACTATATTGTACATATCTTATCAGCATTTTTGGCAAAGAAAAGACAAGGGTTTTGTAGCACTACTTGGGATCCATGTGGCTTTATGTCTTGATGGTGTGTTTCTCTCAGTACTTGTAAGTTGCGTATGTGCATCATTATTTCAATTGAATCTTCTCTTATTAAGCAAATGAAGTGTTAAGGTAGAATCCATGAAATTGCTATGCTCTGCCTTTAAATTTGTCTAATATTCTATGTTTTCTTCAGTTTAAGGAGAATCCTTGAGACCCCTTGCTCTCCTTAGCCTCTCACCGGTCTGATCTATCCATCTCATCTACTTGAAGGCATCAAAACAATTGCCTATCTTGCCCCAAGTGGACCTCTACAAAAACTGTGCCTCATCCCCGCACCCAAAATTGCCTTTCCCTTGATTTCAACAAAATCATAAAAAATCAATCCTAAACTCTTTTTACTTAATACCTAGCCTAAAATCAATCATTAATTTGGTCATCTCGAGCCTTTTCGATTACCTTTTTCCGAGTTTGACCCGGAGAGATCCCTCTCCTGTCCCCGTAGGGCTAGCTACGAGGCTGAGCGTGGTTTGATGTGGCCTTGAGTCTTGCCTTATTTCAGCCTAAGGCAGATTTGAGCGCTAGCAACTGCAATTTATTTTTTATGAGTATCTTTTCTTTCTGCAAAGTGTTATGCTTGATTTATTGCAATTGAGTCTTTTATGAGCAATTTCTTTTATTGCAATTTGTGTTATTTTTTTTTTTTTTGCAATAGAGGTTATTTAATTTCTGCAAGTGTGATTTCCGTAGTTTACAATCTTGGTTTGTTCTTTTTACTGCAATAGATATTTTGAGTTTTTCAAGTGCTAAAAGATTCCTTTCTCTCAATCCACGTGTCGGAAAAACTTTCCAGCTAGAAGGAAAATGCCAGGAACTGTGATGTTATTCAAAGAACTATCTCAAATTTTGGCAGAAGCTGGGGTCTCTGCTTCACAGAAAGAACACATCTTGGAATCAGCTAGAAATCGGTCTACTCCTCTGGAAGAAGAAGATCATGAAGAACCAAAATATCTTCCTAGGGAGACCAAGAAGCTATGGATCATGCTTGATGAGGAGAAGCCATCAGAAGCAGAGATTGAAGAACATCAACCTGATCCAACCTGCACTTTGGAGGATGAACAAAGAAAATTGGAGGATTTGCATGATGCACCAGATGTTGTCCATGAATCAAATGACCAAGAGTATATGGATCCCATCGAATCTTGGTTTCAGATGATTGTTAGTATTCATCCTTCCCTTATCATTCAACAATTTGTAGCATCACGTCACTTAATGTAGTTGGTACCTCGTGTTCTGGTATTTTCTCACATATACTTTTTAAATTTCAACATGAATATGATTATCCTCTTGTTGCGCACTTGGTTGCACTGGAAGTACTACTATACTTAAAATGGAGTCTTCCGCTTCTTAGGTTAGAGTAGGGTAGAAGAACAAAGAAATTCCATGAATAAAGTTGTTGCAACAATGCAATTGGGGTTTTGACTTTCAAAGCATAGCCACTGAAACTGCTTTTGATCCACATCGGTTGTTAACACACAAATCCGTGACAAATCTTGTTGAGTATGATTCACTCTAATACCTTATGATTTTGAAAAAGTAACCATGATTAACCACTCTAATGAAGTTGTCATCTTATATATATATATATTATATATATTATATATCTATATATATATTATATATATATATATATATATATATATATAATATATTATTTATAAATATATTATAATTATATATCTATATATATCTATATATTCTCATTATTTATATATATATATATATATATATATATTATTTTTTTTCTAGTTTCCCTTAGAAGGTACTATTGGACAACCTCCTATGGTGGACCACTCTTGTAAAGATCATATAAGCTATTCATGAGAACACTAGCATTATTAACTTAAATAATCTTTCAATCATTATCTGGGATATTTTTAATAAGTTTTTAGGGTAGAGGAACTAACCAGTAATGATTAGTCATTAAAAACTTTTCACGCCATCCCATACTGTTAAGGAATAGATATGTCTCCCCACTTATTAAGTAACATTTGAAGTTAATTACAATCAGAATTTATAAAATATTTATGGGAGGATAGGAGGTCTCGTGATGAGGTGACCTACCACGATCATGGGACATAACATGCATGACATTACTGTGCTAGTCACCAAGTCAGAGTAATGGATTTCATCCAAAAATATGTAAGACATGAGGTCTCACCACAAGCCAACCTATTCATCCATGTTACTTCTTGTGAGTAGCACTGCCATTGGCTGGTTACCAAGCCAGGACAATGGCCTTCATCTAAAAGTCAAATAAGCTAACTCTGAATCTATATCTAGTAAGTGGGACATAGGCATTTCACTAGGTTAAAAGGCATCCCTACCGAGGTTATAGACACTTGTGGGAAACAGGGCCATGTTTGTGGTATTAAAGTTAATTACATACTATGACTTACTTGGTTATCTTTCTCTTTCCCTAAAACTCATCATTTTATTTCTTGGACAATGGTTTTAAGATGATTTGAGCATGATGCTTTGAGTTCTATCTTTCAAAAATTAGGAATCTTTAATGATGTGGTACCCTTAATGAAGGTAATTCTTTGTACTGGATTAAGAAGAAACTCAGTTTTGCATTTGGATGACAAAAAAATTTAGAGTGTTTGTTGATTGGTCCAGGAAGGTGTCATCTTGTTCTATTTTTATTTCCCTTTTCTGGTATCATAGCTCACCTCAATTCTTTATGGTATTTAGAGTGATGAATTACTCAACAATGATTACTCACTAGGTGTTGACGGAAAGCAATGTTTATTTATTGTGTTTGCCTCTAAATAAGCACTACATGACCTAGGTACATGATTTTTATAGTAGGTGCAGGAATATTATGGTATTCTTTTTGAAATTGCACCTTTTCAGTGAACATTTGATTTTTTTATCATGATTGTTAATAGGACTCTAGACATGAATAAGAGCTCTGAAATATATGACAAGCAGGGAATTCATTTTAAATAGGATAGCAGGTATGTGAGTTCTATTATAAAGGTACAATACTCTTTTCCATAATGTATGGTACAAAGCATTTCTTTTGTACCCGATCTTGTTATAATTTTATCATTCCTGCACTCGATAATTTGATAAGTGTTGTAACATGGTTTTAGTTGACACTGTAATAGTGATGTTGCAGACTTAATGAATTCTTAAAAGATGATGACATACTAGGTATCTTAATATCTCCTTGCTAATATTTTTGCTAACACTTTTGTTGGAGAGCATAGTTTGAGCCTTCTTCCATGCTTTTATCATCCTATGGTTTCACTTGCATGAGGATATGCAAGAAGTTCAGCATGGGGGAGTGTTGAGCCTCCATTTTGGCCAAATTTTCATGATTTTATTGAGTAATTTTATGCCTATACTAAGTGTCTGTAATCATTATTATTATTTTTACACATTATTAAGTTATTATTTGGAGGCATTTAGAGCTGATAATTGTTGATCCATGAAATCTTCTTGTTTTGTTAATTTGAAGAGTATTAATGTGAAAATTCCATTAATGTTAGGCTCTTTTGTGGCAGATTCTAATATTCTTGTACTAGCAGTTCCTGTACCAACATTCCTGCACCAGCAGTTCCTATACCAGCAGTGCAGAGATACTAATGCTGCTAGTTTTGATAGCTTGGCATGGACCTTCACATTCTTATGCATATGAAAAAAATCCTTGGTCCTGCATTCACCTTCCCATATTCATACAATGTGCTTGCATCAACATTTCTGCACCCGCTGTCCCTGTACCAACATGCCTGCACTAATTTGGGGCTTTCATACATTGATACATTTCTAGAAAAATATGAAAGGGATTTTTGTTCAAAATTGTGTTTGAACACTTCCACATAAGCTAATATACACCCAGGTCGTACGAATTTATGTTTAGGAAATAATTAATGCCTCAACCTCGAATTTGCAACAGTTTCCAGATTGCCAACTTCCACCACGATTCCAAGTGAAGGTGCATAGAGAAATTATGGAACATGGGTTTTTGTCCCAGTATAACAAATTGACTAAGCCTCAAATCGATTTCTAAAATTCATAATGGTCAAAAAGTTAAATAACGGTATTTGAGGCAGTTTTATAAAAATAGACTGTTTCTAGAATTTTAGGATCTCAAATTTCAATAGTGAGTTTTGGGCATGATTTTTGAGGCAATGGAGTTGAACCAGAAAATTCTGAGAGAGGTTATTGTTTTAAACATAACAAACTAGGTTTCCTCCAAACAACTTTCCAAAATTCGTAATGGTTAAGGAGATACGAAGAGTTATTTGGAGGTAGTTTGTTAAAAATATCAGTTTTTCCAGAATTGCAGAAAACAGTCAGATTTGGGAAATTCATGTCAGATCTTGATTCCTTTAATAGGTAAATTGTTGTACTGCTATTCTATTGATGAAGATTAGTTGGGATTCAATCCCCATTTTATTTTCTAAGGAAATGATCATGTAAAACTAATAAAAAAGGAGGAGTTATGTAGGTGTGCATGATGATAGATTGTAAAGCGCACTTCATTGCAGAAGGAGGATTGGTTCTGATTATGCAGGTAAGGAGGAGCTGCATGCCTAGTGGGATGATCCCTAGAGGGGACCACTGGATCCAAGCGCAACTTGTTGAGTCATAATGTAACAAGACTTCAAGATTAATAGACATTTTGGCATTCTACTTACATTTATGTTTCTTATGAATCTGCTTGCAATGTGATTTAATTGCTGCAAGAGAAACAAGATGGGTGGTTGGGCCCACCAGACAGTCCATTGCCCCAAACCTCTTAGAATTCTTTTGCTGCATTTTATTTTCTGCAAAGTATGTGAGTGTGATTTCATATAACTTTGCAATTTCATTTCACAATTCTACTTGACGATTTATGCTTTATGCTTTGACCATTCGATTAGTGATTTTATCTACAACTCTTTCTCATAGCTTTGATCATTTTAGTTCAATCAATAATATTGTTATGTATTTTTATAAAGACCAAGGCAAAGGATACACATCGAATGTTTTACTACATCTCTTATTTCAATTACAAGTTAAGTGTGATACTTTTCTTGATCTCATTGTTGCATAACGAGGTTTTCTTTCAGGATATAATGGTGAAGGAAATGATTGTTGAGTAATAGTTTTGATTAATTCAACTTAACATGTATCATTTATCATTCATGATTGCCTTAAAATCACCATTTTAAATTTGAAACTGATTCCTGCACTTTGAAAGAAAAACATTTATTCCCGCACTTCTGTAAGCAAATGCCGAGATCATCATAAGAAACGATTGTGAATCTTGTTAACAAAACACTCATAAATTCTTCATTATAATTAAGTGATGCATATATTATAAGGAAGTATTTAATAAGATCAGGGTAAACAACACAAATTATATATTGGTTTTTATTGCATATTTCTCTTACAACTGAAGCACTGAATTGTCTTTAAGAGAAGCAGTGCATTATTATCTGGATTCTTTTTAAAGCATTCGATTATTTCCTTATATTAGTTGGAATGAAGTTGCCATGTGATTTCTAGTTTCATGCTTGCAACATAGCAGCAATTTTTAAGGGGTTTTGCATTCCTTATTTCTTGAATCACTTTCTTTTGAATGGGGTCTACATTCTTTTGTCCCTTGGACAACTGAGGAAGACTTACTGTAGGAGTCAACTCAACCTAGAAGAGGAGCCAGAAGTAGATTCCCGGAGTGTGTTTACTTTACTTTCGAAAAGTATTGTTCATTTTTCTTGAATTATGCTTCTTTTGAATTTGGTTTTTATTTGACAGATCCCTAAGGTTGTATTCTGGCATATATTGTGCTACGCCTCTAAGTCTTACGACCTCGGATTGAAAAATTAAATGTTGGTGTAAATCTTGCATTTATATTGCTCGACACCAAGCACCGATCTTAACTATGCCAGACTTCAAAAAATCCTTTATTGTGGAGTGTGATGCCTCAGGAAATGGAATTAATGTTGTTTTAAGGCAAGAAGGAAGACTTGTTTCTTTTGAAAGTTGTCTAATCAAAGGAAAGTATTTACACAAACCTATTTATGAGAAGGAAATGTTGGCAATACTACATGCACTAAAGAAATGGTAACCTTATCTAATGGGAAGACACTTCAAGGTAAAAGTAGATCATGATACTCTTAAATACTTTTTGGAACAAATATTATCTTCAGAAGTGCAAAAAAAATGGGTCACAAATATGTTTGGTTATGACTTTGAAATCATCTACAAAAAAGGGAAGCAAAATGTTGTTATAGATGCACTCTCAAGAAAGGATGAGGATGTGGAAACATTTATATGTGTCATTTATATTATCTAACCTGAGCAGATATTAAAAGTAAAGGATGAATGGAAAAATGATGAAAAATTGTGGACACTCATTCAAAAGTTGTAGCAAGATCCTAGTACATTTGATACATTTAACTGGAAAAATGATTCATTATGATTTAAAAATCGCTTAAATATTTGTAAGAATTTCCAGCTCAAACAAAAGATTCTTTTGGAATTGCACACCTCTCCCTTAGGAGGGGACTCAGGATTTTTTAAACCTCACCACATGGTCAATAAGGTTTTTTTTGGGATGGCCTTAAATTTGATATTCAAATTTTTTTCGAAGAATGTTTGGTTTTCCAACAAAATAAAGTTGAGACAATTAAGACCCCGATTATATTACAACCTTTAGCCATTCCAAGTCAGTGTTGGGAGGATGTCTCAATGGATTTTACCATAGGTGTTGGGTACTAAGTTGTTGGTAAGGAATAATCCTAATCCTTTGTTCATTAATTTATCAACCTAGGGTTTGTCTTTTTATCACAAGGTTTTCAACATAGTCTATGCAGGGATCATGTTTTAAATTATAGGGGAATATGTCAGAATAACATAAAGAAAAAGCTATGAAGAAATAATTTCAAAATATACTAAATATTATCAACTGTAAATAGAAATGAATCACTCTGCAAAAATCATGGATTTGTTTAACTATCTTAGAAATAAATATTAAATTCCACCAAACCAATTATTCTTATTACAATGTGAAACTTCAGAATGTATAACACTCTTCAAAAGGAATTTACTCTCAATCACTGATTACTTCAATCACTCTTAAATGCTAACAATGAATTATGAAAATGGAAATTCACTCCATCACAAAGTAATTATGGAAATGCGCACAATTAAATAATTACATCTGAAAATTGTAAATATTCAGTCAACCAAATAATAGATTTTAAGAATTCACACAACGAAAATTGTAAATCTAAGGATCCACACAAATGAATTCTCAATTTAAGAGTTCACACAAGAAACAACTATCATTCATATGAAAATAAATGAAAGTTAATAATACAAGAAAGACAACAATATTTCCATTGACCGGGCCCACGGTCTCCGGAAGTAACTGCCTTAGGAAAATTCAAGATAATAGATTAAATCTGAACCATTCAAACTTTCATTGATATCAAAGTAAATTACAAAATGGTATGTGAAACTTGAAAGCAGTTTTGTTGTTCACTTTTTACAATTGTTGAGAATGATAAAAAACATCATAATTCTTTCTTACTGAAGTTTAATATATATTACAATGTATTTTCAATGCTAGAATGATAAAGCTATCCTGAGAATCGTAAAATTCTCATGATCATTTATTTAAACTATAAAATCCTAAGATAACATATCATATCTCCTCCTTGACTGTTCCATGCAAATAGATGCGAATCCTCAACCAATATGCCAAGATTAGCCTAACGGTCTTTAAAAAATGGTTATTCTCCAATGTCTCGAGGGAACAACAATCGTTCATCAGATTTCTCTTGTACATAAATTAATTCAAAATGTAAATTTATGATATCTAAAGCACTCAAATTAACTCATTAACAAGATGAAATACTAAGATATTATTAACTATTTTTCTGGAGCTTCTATCTCTCAAATTTTTATAAACTATACTTAAAGGTCTTGCGAAATGAATATTTAGCTGAAGAAACAAGAGGAAGAAACATACCAATTCTATGGCTCAACATCACTCCCCAACTTACCTTTTTTCATGTCTCATGCAAAGAGATGATTAACATGTAGAAGTGTTAAGGAATAAGTTGGTTAAGATTCTTCACCATAATACCAAAGCCCATTTCTCTTTTGGATTTCCTTGAAGGCTGTAGTCTTATCTTTTTCAGAGAGATAATACTTAGGCTTGTAAATACCTGCAACCAATCCATTTAGGTCCTTCAGATGGGACCAAATGAGCATACTTTCGCACTCTACTGGTTGCTTCCTAAAAATTTCGGTAATTGAATAGTTCCCTATTTTTCACCTCTCTGGAGGACATCTTCCATATTTTTTTGACTCCATGAAGGGCTTCTATTTTCATTTCCTCAAAGAATTCCAAACTAGCCCAAAGAACATCATTATTCACAGGTGCAAGAGTAGGAAAAACACTTGACTGTTCCATAATTTTTTTGTGCTTAATGAAGGTGCGTAAAGGGCTCCTTTGTTCCCCTGTTACCCAGGGGTCAAAGCCATCTTCCTTTTTCGGTATATGTCATGAGATTTTGACCACTTAATTTGATTTTTAACAAAATAGATAAAGGCCTAGAATTGCACATCGCCAATAAAAGGGCTATGATTTTCATCCCTCTGGTCCTCTAAGAAAAAATTATAAATGTATAATTCGCACAAAAAGTATTTCACATGCTCATCTTCTTGTTGAAAAGATTTAATGAAATCAGATACAATATTAAACTTAGAGGGTTGTCTAGACCATACAAATTTAATTTTAATTAATAGATATCGTTCAAGTAAGAACATAGCATAATTATTTTATGGGCACCTACAGGACAAAGCACCAGAGTAAATGGAGCAAACCTCCTTGATTTGTTCTAAAGATTTCTAAAGTTGGCCCTGCAACATTTCTATCTTCTTCTTTGCTGCCCTGAGCTTAGCATAGGTCTCATCCTCAGTGATGGGCAATGGTTTAAACTTCTATAATAAATCCAGGTGCTCCTTCCAGGGTACCACTTCTCCTTGGTACCGACTCAAAATTTGTTGTTGTTCCTTCAATCTTTTATTGAACACCTAGATAGTAACACCCATGATCAATGGGGTGTATGGAGGTATAATTTCTGTTTGAGTGGCCCTATTAATAGAAGCCAATAATTCTTTTTGACTGGCTGCCTCAACTGTCATCACATTAGAACCCAAATCAGTCTGGGTTTCTACAAAAATAGTGGGGGTCCCCTCTGTCTCGGTTTAATGGAGGTGTTTTTTTTTGTTTTTTTGGACTTCAATTATTTGAGTTTCCTACCTTCTATGGTAATGTATTCTAGTGATCCTTAGCCAACTTTTAACTTGTTTCACCTTCCTTTGTAGCCTCTGATTTTCTTTCTTTAGTAACCTTATTTCATGGTTGGTTTTTGTAGGTTTTAATCCTGTACATAAATGTCATGCAAACAAATTCTTAAAAGCAGAAAATAACAATGGTGAGAGCATAAAACATAAAATATATATACACAGATATTTGCCCCTCGATCCCAAAATCGGGACTACCAGATTGATTTTTCATTATATCCCTTTTAATGTTACAATACATATATATACATGTTGAAGCATCCATAAACCCCAATCCATTAACCCTGGATTAGAACATAACTGTAGTTCCCTTGAATGGATCTAAAAAATACCATGAAAAGAAAACCATAATTCCCAAAACCATATGTGAAATCCATTCACAAAACCATAGGTAGGTCCGCCCACCTAATATAGGGTATAAATTTTTTTCCCGGGGTGTTGCCCCATACCTCGTGCAGGGGGGCTACCACCCCCGTGCTACGCTTCGTACAATATACAAGGTGGGCTACTGCCCCTTTGTGAATCCCCCATGCATGGGGTAGTTGTGGAAAGAATATAACACACACCCAACATTCTCCCACTTGTTGCTTTCTTTCCATAGGGGGCGACAAGAGCGCTTAGTCATTGGTCCAGCACTGTAATGCCCAATTTTTCTCTACACCAAGAGAAATTCTCAATGCTCCCAGACTTTGTCAATGCATCTACAGTATTCTTCAAAGTGTCCACCTTTACCAACAACACCTTTTTGTCCTTAACCATATCCCTCACAAAGTGATACTGAACATCAATGTGCTTTGTCTTTGAATGATAAGCAAGGTTCTTTGCCAAGAAAATTGCACTTTTGCTATTAGAGTCTATCCTTATAGCTCATTGTACTAACCCCATACTTGAACACAATCTCTGCAACCAAACTGCTTCCTTTCTTACATGAGTGGTTTCAATGTATTCTGCCTCTGTAGTTGAAAGTGCCACTACAAACTGCCTCTTACTCATCCAACCGAATGCACCTCCAAATAGGTTAAGCACATACCCACTTGTAGATCTTCTCTTCTCCAGATCTCCAACCCAGTCTACATCAACAAGGTCATAGATGTCTAAAACTCTATCCAATCCTGGTCTTCCTTGATAGGACAAACCATAATCACTAGTGCCACACAAATACCTGAAAACCCGCTTCACTGTTGTCCAATGCTCCTTTACTGGTTTTGACATAAACCTACTTAATACTCCCACTGCATGTACAATGTCTGGTCTAGAACAAACCATTGCATACATCAGGCTATCGACTGTACTTGCATATGGAACACGAGACATGTCCGCTTCCTCTTCTTGTGTCTTCAAGTGACACTGTTCAACATATAACTTTACACTTACAAGAATAGGAACCTTCACCGGTTTACTATCCTGCATATTAAACCTCTGTAGTATTTTCTTGAAATACTTCCTTTGGTTTAACCAGAGCTTCATCGTTGCCCAATCTCATTTAATTACATACCTAAAATATAGTTTGCAGCACCAATATCTTTCATGTTGAATTTGGAGGACAATTGGGTCTTCAAATCCTGGATAATTTCTTTGTCATTTCCAACCAGCAACATATCAGCCACATACAAGACCAAATAAATAACAGGTTCACCAATTAATTTAAAATACACATAATGATCTTCTTTATTTCTGGTGAAGCCTGGTCCCCGTATATATGTATCAAATTTCTAATACCACATCGTTGGTCACTGTTTTAACCCATACATAGAATTTTTTAATCTTCATACTAGTTCTTTCTTACCCTTCACCACAAAGCCTTTAGGTTGCTTTATGTAGATCTCTTATTCCAGATCCCCATGAAGAAATGTTGTCTTCACATCCATCTGTTCTACCTCAAAATCAAAAGTAGCAACAACAGATAAAATTAATCTAATAGAAGCTACCTTGGCAACAAGAAAAAAAATATCACCAAAATCAATTCTCGACACGTGGGAATAACCTTTTGCTGCCAACCGAGCTTTGTATTTCTCCACCTTTCCTTCTGCATTCATCTTCTTCTTAAACACCCATTTATTTCCAATGGGTTTCCTTCCAGTTGTCAACTCCACCAAATCCCAAGCCTCATTTTTGTGCAAAGATGTCATTTCATCAACCATGGCCTCTTTCCATAGTTTGCCATCCTCTGAATCTACGGCTTCCCTGATAGTTCTAGGATCATCATCAGTAATAGATAAAGCAAAATTTGAACAAAAAATAGATGGACTATACCTTTCTAGTTGTCTTCTTTCTTGAACTGACCTTCTCACAGCTGGAGTTTGTGGCTCTTCATCTTCTGATTCCTCTTCTGTTATAGAGTCTGATTCTTCTTGCTTTAGCTCAAACTCAATCTTCTCAGGTTCCTTTGGTAGGAATTCATGTTTAATAACATATTTCACCTCTATAAACACCACATCTTGGGTGTGCACAACCTTCCTTGTTTATGGGTTCCAAAGCTTATAACCTTTAAAACCATCCTTATACCCAATAAAGATGCACCTTTCAGATTTACTATCCAAATTTGTTATTTTCTCCTTTGGAACATGTACATATGCATCACATCCAAATACCCTTAGATGTGAAAGAGAAGGTTTCTTACTAGTCCATACCTCTTATCGAGTTTTATCCTCCAACATTGATGAAGGTGATCTATTGACCAGGTAGCATGTAGTCTCCACCGCCTCTGCCCAGAATTCCTATCCTAACCCGACACCATTGAGCATGATTCTTGCCTTTTACATCAACGTCCCGTTTATTCTTTCTACAACTCCATTTTGTTGAGATGTGTATGGAGTGGTATTCTTTCATGATATACCATACTTCTTACTGAACCCTTCAAATTCCTTCTTGCAAAAATCTCCACTGTTATCTATCCTCAACACCTTTAGCTTCTTCTCTGTTTGGTTTTCCACCAAAGCCTTAAATTATTTAAACATGTCAAAGACTTAAAATTTATTCTCAAGGAAATATATCCCTGTATTCTTGAGAAGTCATCTATAAGCGATAGATAGTACATATACTTACCCAGTGATGGAACCGACACAGGTCGAAACACATCATCGTGCATAAGATATAATATCTGTTTCTCCCTCTTAGCACTAGAGGGAAAAATCACCAGATTTTTCTTCCTATATACACAATTTTCATAGAAATCAAAATCCAGAGAGAAATTAGATACCTTCTACCATACCATTACCATGAAGTATTCAAAGGCCATTCTCTCCAATATGTCCAAGCCTTTGATGCCTTAGTATGGTATTTTCTCTAGAGACCACTAGATTTTCTGCTCCACTTTCAAGAACCATAGAACTGTTGCACACATCAATAACATTTCTAACTTGAAGCTTGTATAGAGTTCCAATCCAAACTCCCCGCATCAATCCCAGTGCTCCCCGAACCATCTTGCAGGTATCTTTCTCGAACAATGTTTTTACACTTGCATCATCCATCTTGCTTACATAAATTAGATTTCTAGCAAATGCAGGAATATGCAGAACACTGAGAAGTGTTCTAATCCTTCCACCTTGCAATTTCAACTTGAGTTTTTTCATGACCGATGATTCTAGCCTTCCTGTCATTTCTTAAGAAGAAATCACCAACATCATATTTCTCATACTTGCAGAACCACTCGTTATGGGGAGTGAAGTGAAAGGATGCACTTAAGTCAATCAACCACGCCTCATGATCTACATGTGTACTTGAAGAAGAAGCCAAGTACACATCCCCACCTGCATCTGAGGTGGTTTTCACCTCTACAGAAGGAGCATCATCAAATCCCTTTCCTTTCTTAGGAGATTTAGATTTATAGTACCTTTTGAAGTGCCCTTCCTTTCCACATTTCCAGCACATCTTTACAGGTTTTCCTAGAGATTTAGGTCTCCCACTTGAGGTTTTTTTTTTTTTTTTGTGTTATGGGACCATCCTCATACAAAAAGTAATCACCATTCTGGACCTCCATATTTTTCAGTTTCATCTCCTCCGATATCAAGGATGAGACAATTTCATCAAACTGTAAGGAAGTTGCATTGCTACCTATTGCAACAACCAGCCTATCCCGCCAATTTGGTAGAGAACGCAACAAACTGATGCATTTATCTTCATTTAAAATTTTAATATCAACAGATAATAACTGAATTACCACGGTATTAAAGGTGTTCATATTCTCTGTCACCGAGTCTCCGCCTTTCATTCTCAGGTTATACAACTTTTTCCGTAGGAACAATTTATTCACCAGAGACTTGGATTGGTACAAAGTCCCTAACTTGTCCCATAAAGCATTCGACAAAGATTCTATTGATACATTCAACAATACTGAATCTAAGACACACAATTTTACTGTTCTCTTGCCCTTTGATCCAACTTCACCAAATCTTCAACTGACATTTCTGTAGGTTTAGTACCCAGAGCTGCCATGATCCACTGATCTTTATCCACTAGCAGATTCTCCATCTTGAGTTTCCACAACTCAAAACTTTAACCATTAAATTTCTCGATTTCTGTCTTTCCACTGCTCACCATCTTATTTCACCGCAAGAATCGATCCCGCAGATCTCCCGCTGAACAAGGTCTACCACAGGCCTGAGAAAAACCCCTCAGCAGCAAAGGCATCCCCTTGAATCCAAAACAACTCTGATACCAAATGTAAGTTTTAACCCCATACACAAATTACCTGCAAACAAATTCTTAAAAGCAGAAAATAAATAATGACGAGAGCATAACATAAAACAAATATACATAGAGATTTTCCCCTCGATCCCAAAACCAAGACTGCCATATTGATTTTTCATTATATTCCTTTTAATGTGACAATACATATATATACGTGCTGAAGCATCCATAAACCCCAATCCATTAACCTTGGATTAGAATATAACCATAGTTCCCTTGACTAGATCTACAAAATACTATGGATAGAAAACAATCATGCCCAAAACCATGCGTGAAATCCATGCAAAAACCATAGGTAGGTTTGCCCCCTAGGTGCAACGTACAAGGGGAGTTTCCACCCCCCTATGACCTCCCTGTTGCGCCCGATGCAATGTACAAGTGGGTCTGTCGCCCCCCCTATGAACATCAATATAACGGCTTGCAACCCGGTATGCCTATCTATCCACTTCTCTCCTTCTGTGGAGGGGTTTGTGACTTCTGCTAAGACTGTCTTATTCACTGGTATCTATCTACCTTTAAATTTTGTTACTCCATTGTTAAGGTTCTGTAGAAATTCCAAGGCAACTGAATTGTCAAATCCTTGTTGCCTAGAGAAATACTTAGTCCAACCTACTTGTTCCAAAATTCTCCACGCCTTTTCAGAGGCCCAAATTTGAGTTGGTTCACTACGGATTCATCTACCACCCATACTTGCTGTTTTTGAAGAAAATATTCTGAAGTTGCATACAAATTTTTAGCCAACAACTTGTGAAGCTATGATCTCAATAGAACATATGCAACTAGAATTACTATAATGATTAGTCATCCTTGTGAATTGTGTACCGTATCATGTCATGCATGTGATTTTTCACTTCCCCCCAATGACAATAAGGGTTAATCGTGATTATTGGTGATATGGAAAATCAACGATATATTAATGCATTTAGTTACCATCATGGGGAATGGTCAAATCAGGCAGGTTCACTCTGCATAGTGATGAGGAATATTTAATGTCGAGATAGGCTGACGCATTAATATCTTTGGGGATTTTGAATCTTAAAATAAATATAGATCATGGTAAAAGCAATGTGCACCTATTGTAGCGGCTAAAACCACCCTCCAAAATTTTTCCTCAGCTTTGTTTTGGAGCCTCCCTACCATCTTTCACAACACCTTGTCTTGCTTCATCAAGTACACAAGCTCCAGTGATTTTCTTGCAGAAATACAACCTGTCTATCAAAGCTTGATGCATCCCCTTAAAGGCTGTTTCTATAGACTAGGTCCAGCTGCAGGCTGAGTAGCTCCCTCAAGAATTTGCACAAATCTGGAGCGAAACCAACCTTCCCTTTAGAAATTGCGCAATTCTGTCTGGCAACTTGCTGGGCTTCATAGTTATGCAATTTTGCTGAGCAAGCTTCATCTAGAAAATTGCATAATACTCCCCAGCTGGGTTGCTCAACCCATAATTTGTGCAAATCTAGGCAGTAGTCAGCTGCTCTGCCCATAAATTGCTCAAATCTTCTGGGCAGCCAGCCTAGCTCCCAGCTAGAAATGTGCATTTCCTCCTAGCAGTTGAGCAGCCTCTTTCATGTGAAGTTGGGTTGGCTAGTTCCACCTGGGACCAAGGAAACTTGACTTGCATGCATGGCTTGATTTTTCCCGGAATAGAAAAAGGAAACATGCAAAAATCATCCCATGATTCAGGGAGCTATTTTTAGCAGCTGGAGGTTACATGCAAAGATCGTTTTAGAATCTTTCGTCCAAGTGTCACTCTTTCCTAGATTCTTGGCATGCGCGTCATGAGCCCAAAAATATTTATTGAACACATCAAAGTTCATTCTTTCACATCAGTCTTAGAGCTCTGATATCCCACATCACATCCAGGACCCTTTGACACATCCAAATCAACTATTCATGGGTAAGTGGCCTCAGCTCATCTTTTTTAGCATATCTGTTGCTTTTTTTATTTTTGCTTGTTTGATTGTTGTTTGCTTGATTTCTTTGAACAATTTTTGTCTTTTACATGTGTACTAGCTTGTCCTAGCACTGTTTCAGTTTTCGTCAAAATCTCGCTGTTGTCACATGCTTGAAACTATTTTGCATGAACGATTGTCGATTCAGTGACTCGCCTCACCCACATGCATGTTGATCTGTTTTCTGAATCTTTCATTCAATGTTTGCATGCATGATACATCACTTCTTCTTACACTTAGTATTACCTTGCATTCACTTTCACATTTGCTTTCAATTTCCCATCGGCCAGTATGGCCAACCTTGGCCTGGACTCTGCCTTCACCGAGACAACATTGCACAATCTAGAGAAGGAAGTATTTGTCCTCCTCTCCAGGAATGCACATTTCTGCCTAGTAGATGTCCTCTAGGACTTTTTTGCACATTTTTGAGGGACAGTGACCACTGGCCCAAAAAATTGCACAATGCAGTCACTAAGGCTGCAGTAATTGCTAGATGAAATTGTGCTTTGTGCAATTCCAGTAGTTAACAACCAGTCTGGATTACGTATTGCAAAAATCTAGTAGCTAGTCAGCCTCTCCAGATAGCCCAGAATTCTTTTTGCACAAATCTAGCAGCCATTCTCCCAGCCTCCCAGAAGAAATTGCACAATCCTTGCCTATCAATCCCCATGTATGCGTTATATTGTTCCTCGAATTTGATTTAGTTTTTGATGACAGATTTCTTAGCATGCATGTTGATTTGTCTCCATATCTTTTAGCTTCATACACCTCTTAGTAGTACAGGATCAATGGTCTCCAAGAGAGAAATATCAAAGGACAGTGACAGAAGTGCAACTGGAGCAACAGTTGAATGGGTGTCCGCATGTCTACCGATCTATGAAGATACCAAGTTGTTGCTAGACAAGGACATCAAGCTGAAATGGCAAGAGATCAATGATGTTTTCATGGGAACTTTTGGGGGAGACCTCAAATACCACTAGGTGTATGTGAACATTCACAAGTCTACCTTGTACCAGATTGCATGCAAATACCTCGCGTTCCCATGCGTAGACATGATACACTTGATCATCTCACACATTGATCCCTAGACAATGAATTTGAGTAGTGTCAGTGGGATGAAGATTGTAACCTTCTGGGCACATGATTATGATGAGATGTATCAGATGTCGGAGCCTGTGACTATCATGGAGACACCCTTCAACTTACCCAGCTACATTGCCAACTCTAGAGACATATTGAAGAGCTGGGTAAAGGAGCTGACTAGATTTAGGATGACACCCAACCAGATCTACAAGATGAAGATACTGCGGAAGGCCTATCAATACTTGGTCATATTCGCATGTTGACTGTATGGACAAGAAAGCAAAAAAGCCTTCCCACCGAGTTGGGTGATCGCACTGGACCAACTAGCAAGAGAAGGAAAACCATGTAACTGGTCTAGCATGTTGGCTCATCAGTTGAAGGAACATGTGATGAAGGCTCGACAGTCACCCGGAGGTATGCAAGCAAAGATATAGATGTCCGCCTACATCTTAGATGCAATTTGTGCTCGACAGGAGTTCTTGGGCTTGGAGTGGTTATGGTCACTAGCGAAGACTACTGTGAACACGTATTGTAAGTTGTGTCCTAATGCAGCATCAGAGGAGTTATCACACGGCTATCCGATCATTTTTTCGCCCCAGTTTACAAGATGATATTCGAATAGGAGCCACCCTGCATGTCAAAGGAAGCAATGGAGGCACTGATAGAAATTGTTGATTGGTATGCCTCACCATCTGACACCTTCCTACGAATTTTTAGTGCAAAGAAGCCTCCGCATGTTCTACCGAAGTTTTCCTTGGACATACTCGTCATGCAAGAAGAAGCATATCACATCTCAACAGGATTGAAAACTAGACTGCACTGGAAGAAGAAGGCACTTGGGCCCACTGTTTCATTGCACATTGGGTTATACAAGATCCAGAGTTTCATGTAAGCAGATGTCAACATAGAACAGATGAAGAATTACCCATTTGACCTCCAGAGTTTCAATCCATATGACCCACATTGTATCGTGAAAGATCACTGCACGAGAATACAGTTCAACTAGATCCACAGGGCATTTCATTGGGCCGAGGAGGACCCATGGAGATATTACTACAGTTTCTCCAGACCAAATGAACATGCCAGTTTCACTATGGATTAGTTAGCGAAGCAACATCCCGGAGAGCACCAACACTAGAAGGAGAAACAACAATAGAAGATAACATACCAATGTGGGACAAGGGCAAGAGGAAGGTTGTCAATCACATGGAGGAAGAGAAAAGCTGCAAGTTCCGAGTAGATCCACTTGTGGAGAAAGAAGCTATGGCTATAGAGGAAAATAGTCAACATCGCGACAAGAGAATCACACAAAGGCAAAGGGAGAAGAGAAGAATGGAGGAAACATAAAAGGAGTTGCATGAGTGGAAGGAGCAACTTCAGAAGGAATAAGAGCTGCACAAACAAGAGAGGGAAGCACACTAGAAACGGTACAATAGGGGGCACGACATGTACAGACGGATGAATCAGTGCCCATATAGGTAGTGGATTCATCAGAATAGATGACATCAAGAGAATAGGGTGAACCCTCGCAGGAGCAAGACTTCGCTTAGGAGATAGAGTAAGGACTCGAACAAATGGATATGGATATGATGCAACATGAGTAAGAGCAAGACATCGAATTCATGCCTCACCACCAAGAGGTCAACCCACTAGCTTCACTACATCCAATAGATGAGAAAATCTCAAGCGGCCAAAGAGGCATTGAGATCCTTGGAGATCAGCCGGAAGGAGAGATGCACAACATCTTGTTCGATGAGTCTCAACATAGAGTTGTGCAGTCTCGTCGAGCGACGAATTTGGATGATCATACATTTCCTGCACAAGTTGAAGAATGAGTGATCGTGTCAGATGTGCACAAACATCCAACAACCTTGGTCGATGGTACCAGATCATATGCCGAAGCCACTAGCTCAAGTGTTCGATTTCTGATAGATGAGAATGAGCTAATGGCTAAGGAACATTAGACGACCAAGAAAGGAGGAGATTTGGTGATAGCGTTTGCCCTAGCTGAACTGAAGAAGGAAATACTAGATGAAGTATTTTCCATTGACACATTTATGTGAGCATTGTACTCCAAGTTTGGTACAATGCATAAGGCAATCGTCCATCTCAATGGATGGTAGTAACGATGTGCTAGAAGAGCACGTATCTTGGCAAACTTGCATGTTGCTGTTGATTACATGCAAAAATGGATAATGAGATACAAGGGAGCCCCACTTCACTTGCCTAAGATGTTGAAGGCGAGAGCGTTCGAGCTGAACGCATGCATCTAGAGCCAGATCCAGAACTTTGAAGAGCTCCCACAACTTATCTCTAGTATACATGATTCCCATGCACGTGTATTCAAGAGTATGGATGTTTTGGTGTGTGCACATGCGATCCCATCTATTGGGACTCTCACTTAGGTGAAGACAAAGGCATAGGTCTGACTAGAGCTTGAC
Organism: Pinus taeda; assembly: GCA_000404065.3. Classification (NCBI taxonomy): domain Eukaryota; kingdom Viridiplantae; phylum Streptophyta; class Pinopsida; order Pinales; family Pinaceae; genus Pinus; species Pinus taeda. The sequence goes on from APFE030097752.1 coordinate 44,167, forward strand.
TCGTACTTCGATGAGTTGATGCACATTGCCACTAGCCCAAACTTGCCCATCAGTGTAGAAATCATGCACAAGTATTTTGCTGGTCTAGCCACATTGAAAATAATGATGCACATGCTTTTAGATGAGTTGGACAGAGGAGCTCGAGCAATGTACCCAAATGCTATGGAGGCAAGAGTCAAGTTCCAAAAAGATGTCACCTTGGAACACACAGAAACCATAAAGGACTACCGACCTTGGCATAGGTATGTTACTGTTTATCATCGCAAGGATGTTGAGGAGTTGGACCTCCATGGTTGTCTAAGTCATAGTGATGTCTAGCATGGTTTTCTCAATCCATTTTGTCTCACATGGGTACATGTGCATTGTAATGTAACTTCTTGTCAACTGTAAGTCAAGTGTCAATGGTTGGATGTAACATTCATAGAGTAGATGAAGAGTCGTGAGGGTAGATGAACTGTCACAAAGGGGAATGTCTAGTCAATTTAATGTCTTAAATTTCTCTACATAAATTATCAATCCAGGTATTATAAACTGATGAAGTGTGGTGCACCATATGTGCTTAGTTAACCTTTTTTCTTACTTCGTGGTTATATAGTTTATGTTGTTTTGGGGTTTTGTTCTTGTTGGTCTCCTAAAGTATTCTAATGCAATGGAAATCCTAGTTTAAAGTTTTAAGAATGCTTTTAAAGATCAAGTGTGGATGTATAGTTTAAGACAAGGTTTATGCTTTTTATGATAATTTCCAAACTTAGCACTTCAAAGATCTCAAAACATGCTATCTACAAAATCAGAACTTGAACAAAAGTGTAAACATGCAGCTACATAAATCAAGCTAAAGATGAAGTACTGAAAATGAGGTTAGTATCTCTGCTGTCCATCTAATTACAGAAAATAAATCTAAACTACTACACTCAAGACCTAAAAAATAAAGAAGCTGGAAACTAGTCACTGATTTCACCCATAATTCTAATATTTCATCAATTAACTTCTAAAATAGGGTTAAGCTAAAGACACCGGAAATATCGTCATATGGCATGAAAGGATGACATTTAAACTATCTACTTGCAGACTAATGAAAGCAAAATCAATTACTTCACCTATAATCTAATAGCCCGCCAATTAACTTCTAAAACGGGGTTAAGCTAAAGGCACCAGAGATATCATCATATAGCATGAAGAACTGATATCTAAACTATCTACTTGCAGACTAATGAAAGAAAAATCAATTACTTCACCTATAATCTAATAGCTCGCCAATTAACTTCTAAAACGGGGTTAAGCTAAAGGCATCGAAGATATCATCATATAGCATGAAGAATTGATATCCAAGCAATCTAAAAAGCAGTAAACAAATCTCACTAAAATAAAAGCATAACAAATAGAATTAAAAATTAAAGTTCAGCAGAGGAAGCAAGTCTCAAATCACCACTTGATGCAAAAACTAATAAGCAAATACAAGAACACGTAAAGAAAAACTAATCTACAATCAACCAGGTGAACACACTTGCACAAATTAAAATTGCATGAATGGAAAATCTAAACTATCAAACTTGAAAGTAATAAAATGTCAAAGAAAAATTGCAAAATAAAATCTACTCTACCTTACATTCTAATATGCTCCATGACATCTACTTCACATCTCCTTCCATGTTGAGAACATCAAAGCTTTATTCAAATTCTTCAAAATTACAAAGTACAACAAAGCTCTCCAAAGATTTCCATAGCTTCAAGCTACCAACTCTAAACTCTAAGCTAAAGAACTAAAAAGGCAAGCTAAGCTAACAAATGAAGGAGAGAGATCTTCTATTTATACAAAAATATGAGAAGCCATCTTATTAATGAGAGTCCATGAATCTCTCCCTCTACCTCTAGAGTCCTAATCAAAATAGGAACTGATAAGACGCATGTCTTCTTAGAGTTTTAATACAATTAGGAGATGTGACACATATCCTCATGATCCCATGATTCTCTCCACTCAAATTCGAATTTGGCCTTAGGGTGCCACATAAAGGTCTTCTAGAAGCCTCATTTTAACCCACACATGTCAACAATCTCAACCCACTTGTTAGGTATAAGCATATGCACATTATTTTCTAATTTTTAACCACAAATTCACTTAAAAAGGCTAAGAAATAATAAAGTTTGGAAAAACATAAATGTGGCCCAATGATAATGAAAGTGGGATGAATGTGGTGACATAGTAGTGAAATGGAGGTGATATAATGGACATAATAGTGAAAGTGTAATGGAAATGAATGACATTTTCAAGACCCAACAGGGAATTTCAAGGGTCACTCCACCCTTTTCTATAAATAGTCCATCATAACTCATTGTAAAGGCTTTTGGTCAGCAAAGCTTCCGATCAGACTATTTTGGAGAGAGATTGGACAATATTGTAACGAGCTTTGGCTCCTCCACTGCGCAGAGCTAGTACATCTCTTTGGAGGACCAGGAAGTTGTGGCTGTAACATTACGATATCGAGACTAGTGGTTAGACATGGATGTATAGTATGACTGGAACTTAAACTTCTTAATTTAAAAAGAGCCAACACATTTCATATGTATGTTGTATTGTATTGTATTCTATCTGGTTTACTCTAAATTATATATGTATCTTCTTACTTACACATGGATGTATGTCTATGTATGTATGTATGTATGAATGAATCTTTCTGAAATGTGTTGTTGTTCTAACCATCACTTTGGATTGATTGCTAAGTTGCCTTCCATGTTGTGATGCATCTTAGCTCGTGTGTTCCCTTCTTAACTGTGTGCTATCACAGGTTTCCAAGGGGAGTACTCATCTCAACCCCCGTGTGTTAGAACCTCTCATGCACCTTCCTTAGTTCACTGCCGCTATCACACCCTTGCTACCAATAGAGTTATCTTACTTTCCTTTGTGCAAAATCACGGTCAATGCATTATCATATGACCCACTGCTGGGACTCCTACACCAAATGGTCTAAGGTCTAATTGGGACTTCTTACTTGGGAGATCCCCTGACATGTTGGTGGGTTCAAAATCGTCAACATTTCTAGCACTAGGAGGGCCAGATGACAAGCTGTTTCCTCTCATCCTATTTTGAACCTTTGCATATCTATCATGGATTCTTTCACTCTTTTCCCTCCGCGATGTTTTTCAAATCATGAAGATGTTACCATCATGAGGGAGTTTTTTGATCACTTGTCTACTTACACATATGATGGTGAAGGCAAAGTGGCCTGGCCTGAGTTCTTACATGAATTTCTTTCCATGTATCATGAGGAAGATGGGTGTTCTGACGAACATGCCAGCTGGCTGCTTGCATACACACTTCACGAATCTCCACTTTGGTGGTTGTGCAGCCTACCAACTAATGTCGTGCACTCACTTGAGCACTTCTGTGATCTCATTGAGGACACTTTCTATAATTTTGATCCAGACCATCTTGACCAAAATCTGTTACAATAACAGAAGGCTCCACATGAATCGATCAAGGATTTTTGGTAGTGCTTCTTTGATTTGCAGTTTCAAGCTTCGAGGAGCCAAATGAAATTTTTCTATCTTTAGGACTGATTTGAGTATTGCATTAAGAAATCTGATTGTCCCAAGAAGAAGTTTGAAATCAAGCCTCGCTTAACATTCTTTAGTGATGGAGCTGCACAATCTTAGATGGAGGCAGTCACTGTCACAAGTGGCTATCTGCCATCCCCTCATCAAACAACTCCACCATTGTTTAGATCTTCTTCCGGATTCATTGCATTAGGTTTCTTTTGATCGATGTTTCGAACCAGCAAGGATGTGAAAGATGAATGGAATACTGTTCTTATATTTCAATAATTAGATATATGAGATGCATTTTTGACATATGTTAGGGTTTTAGTTGTTTTGGTTATATTTTATTTTAATTGTTTAATTGTTATTTTAATTATATTTTTATTCTAATTGTATGTTCCGATTGTAAATGTGGTTTATTTTAATGTTGTTTCAGTTTTGAAATTTCATGATTTATTGAAATTATTAATATTAATATTAACATTATTAATTTTATTTTGTATTTGTCGTTTTTAATTATTTTATTTTAATTGCGTATCTTCATAATTTGAGACATATTATATGTTCAAATATATGCATATTAATGGTGTTATTGGTTGTTCTATTTATATTTGAATTATTATTGGATTATAATAATTTAAATATTATAAACTATGTTATATTAAATATTATAATTATGTTATACTAACTTTGTTATATTAACTATGTTAAATTATTATTATAACTATGTTATATTTTCTTTGTTTTATTTTGTGTTATGTTGTTTTAGTTGTATTTTGTTCTTAATTGTATTTTTCAAATAATTATTAGGATTCATTCTAAATGTGGTTATTTCTAATGAAGTTTTATTAGTTTTTATTGTTAATTTTAATCTTTGCTAAATGATATTTTATTATGGTCATACTTTATTTTAGTTATGATGGATTCAATCATTTTTATTTGTTCATGGTTAATTAGGGGGGAATTATGGCTAGGGATGGGTAGGGTTGGATGATAGGATTGGAATCTAGTTTTCACTTATGGTCCATCCGTCGTCGCTATTGAGGTTGTTAGGGTGCTTGTTAATTTCTATGGCTTCTCTAAATTTCCTTATGAAATAATGATCACTTTTGGCTAAGATACGGGTGTCTTCTATACAAATTTGGTGCTTAGTTTTATTGGAATGTTCTGCTAAAGCTGATGATTTGGATCAATTATGTTTGACGTCTGCTGAGTGTTCTTGGATTCTTGTGTTAAAGATTTCCCAGTCTCACCTACGTAGGGCTTGCCACATGAGCAAGGAATTAGAAAGACACCCTTATGACATTTTGGATCAATGCTATCTTTAACCGGATTAAGGCAACTACGGATGGTGTTCAGAGGTTTGAAGATAGTTAGAATCTTATTCTTTTTTAGGATGCATGAGATTTTATCAGTAGTCCCTAGTATCTAAGGGAGGTTAAATTTTCCTATAATATTGTCAAAATTTTCATTCTTATTTGGTTGAGTGTTTGCCTTATTTATGGCTTTGACAGCTAGACATTTGTTGTATCTATTTTTTAGGAAAACCTTAATAAGGTGTTCCTTTTATTTTTCTAGGTTTTCCTTGTCTGAGATTCTGAGGGCTCTGGTTGCTAATGTGTTAAGGACCCCTAGTTTGTGGGTTGGGTAATGATGTGAGGAGGCATGTAAATATTGTTCAGTGTGAGTCTTTTTCTATATACCTGGTGAGATATGGAGCCATCGTCATTCCTAGTGATGAGTACATCAAGGAAGGGGAGGCTCTTGTTGACCTTGACTTCCATAATGAATTTTATGGAAGAGGATAAACTATTTAGGTGTTATTTGAAGGTTTCTAGGGTTTCTCTTCCATGAGGCCATATGATAAATGTGTCATCCATATATCTTTTCCACAATTTAGGTTTTAGGGGTGAGGTCGTGAGGGCTTTGTTTTCAAAGTCTTCCATGAATAGATTGGCTATAATAGGATACAAAGGCGACCCCATGGCAACTCCGCATGTTTGTTCATAGAAATCATCCATAAAGTTGAAGAAGGTGGATCTTAGATAGATTTCTATGAGCTTTGATGTGTCAGGATCTGTTAGTTTTCCGATGACCTCCATGGCATCATTAATGGGGATATTAGTATATAGTGAGATGACATCAAAACTAACCAAAATGTCATTTTGGTCAAGTTTGATGTTCTTGATTTCCTCCATGAAATGGGTTGAGTCATTGACAAAGGAGTCTGTGTTTCCTACTAGAGGTTTTAGTTTTTTGACTAGGTGTTTTGCTAGGTGGTATGTGGGCCCATTGATGGTGTTTACTATTGGTCTTAGAGGGATGCCTTCTTCGTGAATATTTGGAGCTCCATAGATTCTAGGTGTGTATGGATTGTTAACTATGAGAGTTTTGTTGTCTTGTATCTTACTTGTTTTGATTAAGTTGCCTACTTTTTTGAATATCTTGTTTAATGGGTTTTAATTGAGTTTTCTGTAGCAGCCACTGTTGTTTAGATGGTCTAGCATTTTTTATTTGTAGTCATTTTTGTTCATGATAATAGTGGCTCCTCCTTTGTATGCTTTTAACACTACTACATCAGGGTTGGAGTTCAAGGCTTTAGGTCTAGATACTCATGTTTGCTGATGTTGCTTTTGGGGGGTTTTGATTTTCTAAGAGTGATGGAGCAGTCTTGTCTGATTTGTTCTTTTATGGTGTCAGGAAGGTCTTTAATACCATATTCAATGTTGTACATAATATCTCAACAGGGATCTTACAAGGGGCAATAGAGAAATTTTTAAACCTTTCCTTAGTAAGTTGAGGATGTGTTCATTAAACCATCTCTCATAATAACATCCTCAACTTACTAAGGAAAGGTTTAAATTTCTCTATCACCCCGCGCAAGATCCCTGTTGAAGATATTCTGTGCAACATTGAATATGTTATTAAAGACCTTCCTAACACCATAAAAGAACAAATCAGACAAGGCTGCTCCATCACTCTTAGAAAATCAAAACCCCCCAAAAGCAACATCAACAAACAAAAGTATCTAGCTCTCAAAGCCTTGAACTCCAACCCGGATGTGGTAGTGTTAAAAGCAGACAAAGGAGGAGCCACTATTATCATGAAAAAAAATGACTACAAAGAAAAAATGCTAGACCATCTAAACAATAGTGGCTGCTACATAAAACTCAATAAAAACCCATTAAACAAGATCTCCAAAAAAGTAGGCAACTTAATCAAAACAAGTAAGATACAAGACAACAAAAATCTCATAGTTAACAATCCATACACACCTAGAATCTACGGAGCTCCAAAGATTCACAAAGAAGGCATCCCTCTCAGACCAATAGTAAACACTATCAATGGGCCCACATACCACCTAGCAAAACACCTAGCCAAAAAACTAAAATCTCCAGTAGGAAACACAGACTCCTTTGTCAAAGATTCGACCCATTTCATGGAGGAAATCAAGAACATCAAACTTGACCAAAATGACATTTTGGTTAGTTTTGATGTCACCTCACTATATACTAATATCCCCATTAATGATGACTTGGAGGTCATCAACAAACTAACAGATCTTGACACATCAAAGCTCATAGAAATCTTCCTAAGATCCACCTTCTTCAGCTTCATGGATGATGTTTATGAAAAAACATGCGGAGTTTCCACGGGGTCACCTTTGTCTCCTATTATAGCCAATATATTAATGGAAGACTTTGAAAACAAAGCCATCATGACCTCACCCCTGAAACCTAAATTGTGGAAAAGATATGTGGATGACACATTTATCATATTGCCTCATGGAACAGAAACCCTAGAAACCTTCAAACAACACCTAAATAGTTTATCCTCTTCCATAAAATTCACTATGGAAGTCAAGGTCAACAAGAGCCTCCCCTTCCTTTATATACTCATCACTAGGAATGATGATGGCTCCATTTCTCACTAGGTTTATAGAAAAAAGAGTCACATTGAACAATATTTACATGCCTCCTCACATCATCACCCAACCCACAAACTAGGGGTCCTCAACACATGAGTAACCAGAGCCCTCAGAATCTCAGACAAGGAACACCTAGAAAAAGAAAAAGAACACCTTTAAGGTTTTCCTAAAAAACGGATACAACAAACGTCTAGTTGTCAAAGCCATAAATAAAGAAAACACTCGACCAAATAAGAATAATTTTTTTGACAATATTATAGTAAAATTTAACCTCCCTTACATACTAGGGACTACTGATAAAATCTCCCGCATCCTAAAAATGAATAAGCTTCTAACTACCTTCAAACCTCTAAACTCCATCCTTAATTGGCTTAATCCGGTTAAAGACAAAATTGATCCAAAATGTCATAACGGTGTCTACCTAATTCCTTGCTCATGCGGCAAGACCTATGTAGGTGAGACTTGGAGATCCTTTAACACAAGAATCCAGGAACACTCAGTAGACAACAAACATAATCGATCCAAATTATCAGCTTTAGCAGAACATTCCAATAAAACTAAGCACCAAATTTGTTTAGAAGACACCCGTATCTTAGTCAGAAGTGATCACTATTTCATAAGGAAATTTAGAGAAGCCATAGAAATTAGCAAGCACCATAACAACCTCAATAGAGATGACAGATGGACCATAAGTGAAAACTGGATTCCAATCCTATCATCCAAACCTACCCATCCCTAACCATAATTCCCCCTTAATTAACCATGAACAAATAAAAATGACTGAATCCATCATAACTAAAATAAATTATGACCATAATAAAATATCATTTAGCAAAAATTAAAATTAACAATAATAAAACAATAAAAACTAATAAAACTTCATTAGAAATAACCACATTTAGAATGAATCCTAATAATTATTTGAAAAATACAATTAAAACAACATAACACAAAATATAACATAGTTTATAATATTTAAATTAATATAACATAGTTAATATTTATATTTATATTATTATAACATAGTTAATACAACATAGTTAATATAACATAGTTTATAATATTTAAATTATTATAATCCAATAATAATTCAAATATAAAATAAAACAATTAAAATAGAACAACCAATAACACCATTACTATGCAAATTAATTGAAACATATAATATGTCTCAATTTAATTAAGATGCACAATTAAAACAAAATAGAATTAAAAATGATAAAATACAGAATAATAAAAATAATTAATAATAATAATAATAATTTTATAAATCAATGAAATTTCAAAACTGAAACAACATTAAAATAAACCACATTTACAATCAGAACATATAATTAGAATAAAAGCATAATTAAAATAACAGTTAAACAATTAAATAAATATAATCGAAACAACTAAAACCCTAACATATGTCAGCAATGCATCTCATATATCTATTTATTGAAATAATAAGATCAGTCTTCCACTCATCTTTCACATTCTGAAGATGAACCACTGTTGCTGGTTCGAAATGTCAATCAAAAGAAATCTAATGCAATGAATCCGGAAGAAGATCTAAACAATTATGACGATCGGAGGAACCTAAAAGATAAAATTCCACCATTTCAGAGTGATGTTGAGGATCATGTTCACACACCTATTCAGTTGTCACATCCTCCCAACATCACTTCACTTAATTTTCACACAGATTTGGTTGTGAGCCTATCGAGTTGTCATATTCTTTCTGTTCCACAACCTTCGTCTTCACACTCGGTTGTTCTTCCATTCTAGACTCTACACTTGTTGTGAATGAGGAACAAGTCACTGACAGGGTTGGTGTTGCACAACTAACGTGCACTATCATTCATGAAGGGTATGACTTGGAGCTTGAGCATCAACACTCGACACAGGATGACTTCCATCAATTTGAGCCCCCTCCATTCATTGATGACATCTTTGGTGAATCTGCCATCCATGATTTCACATGTGTATCTTCATCTATGGATGCACCCATTGTTGATCACTCGTAGGAAACACTAGATGTTAGTTTATCATTCGACAATGGAGAGGATAAGCTATTCATTGAAAATCCACTTGATCCTTCATCTGCCTTTTTCGGAACCATAGAGGATGAGTTTGTTCGCTTTTCATCTACCCCTCTATTTGATTTGTCAGATCATGAGAATGCCAATGAAGTCATTGATTTTTCTAATCGTGTCTGTCGTGATCCATTTACTCCCATATTTGATCATGGTCATGATTCTATCGCAGTTGATTTTTCAAAGCCATCGGTTTATGATGATTTATCTGATGATGAAGTTGAAACACCCTAGACCATCAAGGCACTTCAGCGAGAGCTGATGGTTATGTTAGGCCCTCGCTATCCTGAGGTTGGTTTCACTTCCGGTCAAGAAATTGTTTAATCACCCGAGGCTCTTCATCACTTGTCTGTATGCATTGAAGATCCATCTTACACACAGATCATGCTTCCTCCACTCAAACTGCACAATCCCATCGCTCATGCACTAGAGGAATCGTACATGGCAAGCACATGTGCATGATGCAATTTGTCTTTTCTTCTTTCGTTTGCTTTCATTTCATAGTCAAGAGTGTGCATATGCTTCAAAGCTGCATGCAGTGTCGCACAACGCTGTGATAAGTCCACAGACTTCTTGTCATGCATTTGCGCTCACTCATGTCCTATGGGCACTGTGAAACATGAACTGTGTTTGTCTTCATTCTTATATCTTTATTTCTTGCTGGTTCACACAATTGGGTTGCTCGCAGACCAAGCCCTCACCAAATTGGGTCAACCAATGGGGTAGTGGCTGCATTAGAAATATCACATCATGTGATCAGGCCCAGGCACTGTTAGCTTAAGAGTAGGATTAGTGTTTTCTTGCATGCTTGTTTACTTACTTACTTTGGTTGTTTGTTTATTTGCTTGCTTGTTTTCTTACTCGCTTTTCTTCCACTTTTGCTTCTACTTATGATTTTCCTTGTGTTTTTTGCTTGTTTTGTTCATAGGTTAGTTTCGCATGAAACCATGTATGACTCTTGAAACAAGCTTGGTAAAGTATAAGAGGCCTTGTACAAATATCACTTCTTGGTTATTTGTCATCCTTCCTCTGCATGCAGAACTTGTTAATTTTATTCCATGATACGTCGATGGAAAATACGTACTATTCAAAGTGAACCTTGGTGAAAACACAACGCTTGCACGTTAACTAGTGTCACCTACTCTAGTTGGTTGTTTTTGGGTTAACCCTTGCCATCTCAGACAATTAGAGTAAGGTGAGGGGGAAAACCTTAATAGGCATGTAAGAGGTATAATAAACTACTTCTATGCTAGAACAACCTCTTTTTCTCTCAACAAGTTAGGATCCCTCTTCCGCCTCTATAAGGAATAAGTACTATGCACAGTTATGAAAAAATGAAAAGTAAAAAAATGAAAAATGAAAAATGATTAAGGTGAAAGAAGAGAAAGGCTTCTTGCGAAGAGAGGTGATGCAAGTAGCTCCATCGAGGTACTGACCATGCTCGCTGGCAACAGAGAAATTCTTGTGTTCCTATGTGACTCCGCTAGGGTACTCTCCAGGCTTGCTGGCAGCAGAGCAACACCAGAAATGAAACTAAGACTCTGATGACTATAATGTTTATGCATCAATATACCCCTAAACCCCAATTGAAAAAAATGTGTTGAATTGTCTTGGAATGTGTGTCAACTGACCAAGAGCTTGGCAGATGCTCCATCTTACAATCAAGCTAGTGTGAAAACCAAGACAAGTTGAGAACTAAACAATAATTCTAGAGCTGTTAGACTTGCTTTTCATGAACAAGGTCCATTCAGAGAGCTAGAGTTCTACCAGTGTGTCACCAAGTGTTGTTGCAGCTACAACCACCCTCCAAATTTTTTCCTTAGCTTCGTTTTGGAGCCTCCCTACCAACCTTTCACAACACCTTGTCTCACTTCGTGAAATACACAAGCTGCAATGATTTTCTTGCAAAACGAAAACCTGTCTATCAAAGCTTGATGCATCTCCCTCAAAGGTTATTTCCCTGGATTAGGTCCAGCTACAAGCTGAGCAGCTCCCTCAAGAATTTTCACAAATCTGGAGTGAAACCAACCTTCCCTCCAGAAATTACGTAATTTTGACTGGAAGCTTGCTGAGCTCCAGAATTGCACAATTATGATAAGAAAAATTCATCCAAAAAATTGTGCAATCCTCCCTAGCTAAGCTTCTCAGCCAAGAATTTGCACAAATTTGGGCAACAATCAGTTGCTCTACCCAAAAATTATGCAAATCTTTTGGGCAGCCAACCCAACTCCCATCCAGAAATGAGCATTTCCTCCCAATATTTGAGCAACCTCTTGCATGTGCAGTTGTGTTGACCAATTCCTCCCGGGACCAAGGAAACTTGACTTGCATGCATGGCTTGCTTTTTCCTAGAATAACAAAAGGAAACATGCAAAAAGAATCCCATGATTCAGGGAGCTATTTTTAGCAGCTAGAGGTTAAATGCAAAGATCGTTTTAGAATCTTTCCTCTCTTTCCTAAATTTTTGGCATGTGTGTCATGAGTCTAAAATTATTTATTCGACACATCAGAGCTCATTCTTTCACATATATCTTTGAGCTCTGACATCCCACAAAACATCAAGGACTCTTCGACACATCTGACTCAACTATTCACGGGTAAGTGGCCTCAACTTGTCTTTTTCAACATTTCTGTCACTTTTTGTGTTTTCGCTTGTCTGAGTGCTATTTGCTTGATTTATTTGAATGATTTCTGTCATTTACATGTGTAATTGATTGTCCTAGCATCGTTTCAATTTTTGTCAACATCTCGCTGTTGCTACATGAAACTGTTTTTCACGAATAGTCACCGCTTCGGCGACTTGCCTCACCCACATCCATGTTGATCTCTTTTCTGAATATTCCATTCAATGTTTGCATGCATGATTGAAACCTTCTGGGCATAATATTATGATGAGATGTATCAGATGTTGGAGCCTGTGACTATCATGGAGACTCCCTTTAGCTACCCAACTGTAGTGCCAACTCCAAAGACATATTGAAGAACTGGGTAAAGGAGCCAGCCATATTCAGGATGACACCCAACCAGATCTACAAGACAAAGATACTACGAAAGGTGTATCAATGCTTAGCCATATTCACATGTTGACTGTATGGACAAGAAAGCACATAAACCATCCCACAGAGTTGGGTGATCGCACTGGACCAACTAGAAAGATAAGGAAAACCATGTAATTAGTCTGGCATGTTGGCTCACCAGCTGAAGAAACAGGTAACGAAGGCTTGATAGTCACCCAAAAATATGTAAGTAGAGATACAGATGTCTACCTACATATTAGATGCAATTTGTGCCCGACAGGAGTTCCCGGGCTTGGAGTGGGCATGGTCACTGGTGAAGACTACTGTGAACATGTATCGTAAGTTGTTGTCTGAGTGCAGCTTCAGAGGAGTTATCACACGACTGGCCAATCATTTTGTCACCCCAATTTACAAGATGATATTTGAACAAGATCCACCCTACATCTCAAAGGGAACAATGGAGGCATTGATAGACATTTTTGATTAGTATGCCTCACCGTCCAACACCTTCCTACGAATGTTCAGCATGGAGAAGCCTTTGCATGTTCTACCGAAGTTTTCCTTGGACACACTCATCATGCAAGAAGAAGCACCAGAAGAAGAAGGCACCTTGGCCTACTCTTCCATTGTGCATTGGGTTATACGAGATTTAGAGTTTCAAGCAAGCGGATGTCGAAGTAGAAAAAATGAATAAGTACCCATTCAATCTTCGGAGTTACAATCCGTAGGACCCACATTGTATTGTGAAATATCACTACATGAGAGTATAGTTCAACTGGATCCATGGGGCATTTCATTGGGCCGAGGAGGACCCATGGAGATATTGCTACAGTTTCTCCAGACCCAATGAATAGGTTGGCTTCACTATGGAGTAGTTAGCGAAGCAACATCCTAGAGAGCACCAGCACCAAAAGCAGCAGAGGAGAACATACCAATGCACAACAAGGGCAAGAGGAATATTGTCAATCGCATGGATGAAGAGCAAAGCTGCAAGTTCCGAGCAGAGCAGATCCACTTGTGGAGAAAGAAACTATGGATATAGAGGCAAAGAGGCAAAAACGCGACAAGAAAATCACGCAAAGTAAGAGGGAGAAGAGAAGGATGGAGGAAACAAAGAAGGAGCTGCATAAGTTGAAGGAGAAACTCCGGAATGAACAAGAGCTGCAAAAATAGGATAGGGAAGCACAAAAACAACAGGTACAGTAGGGGCCACAACATGTACAGACAAATGAAACAATTCCCGTACAGGTAGTGGATTCATAAGAACAACTGGCATCAGATGAATAGGGTGAACCCTCGCAAGAGTAGGACATCACTCAGGAGATAAAGAAAGCACTTGCACAATTGGATATGGATATGAAGCAACAGGTGTCAGAGCAGGACATCGACCACATGCCTCACCACCAAGAGGTCGACCCACCAGCTTCACCACATTCAACAGATGAGAAAGTCTCAAGCAACCAAGGAGGCATTGAGATGCTTGGAGTTCAACCGGAAGGAGAGATGCACAACATCTCGTTCAACGAGTCTCGACATATAGTTGAGCAGTCTCGTAGAGTGACGACTCCGGATGATCATACATCTCCTGTGCAAGTTGAGGAATGAGTGATCGTGTCAGATGTGCACAAACATCCAACGGCCTTGGCTGATACTATTAGAGAATATGTCGAAGCCACTAGCTCAAGTGTTCACTTTCTGATAGCTGGGAATGAGAGAATGGATAAGGAACTTCAGACGGCCAAGTAAGGAGGAGAGTTGGTGACAACATCCGCCCAAGCTGAAATGAAGAAGGTAATACTAGATGAAGTATTGTCCATTGACACATTTATGTGAGTGTTGTACTCCAAGTTTGGTGCTGTGCATAAGGCAGTCGTCCATCTCAACGGATGGTAGCAGCGATATGCTAGAGGAGCACTTATCTTGGCGAACTTGCATGTTGCTATTGATTACATGCAAACATGGACAATGAGATACAAGGGAGCCCCACTTAACTTGCCTAAGATGTTGAAGGCGAGAGCGGTCGATCTGAAGGCACACATCCGGAGCCAGATCCAGAACTATGAAGAGCTCCCACAACTTGTCACTAGTATACAGGCTTCCCATGCATGTGTATTCAAGAGTATGGATGTTGTGGTGCACAAACATGTGATCCCATCTATTGGGAATCTCACCTAGGTGAAGAAAAAGGTACATGTCTGATTAGAGAATGACTCATACATTAACGAGTTGATGCACATTGCCAACATCCCAGACTTGCCCATGAATGCAGACATCATGCACAAGTATGTTGCTGGTCTAGCCACATTGAAGACAATGATGTGCATGCTTTTAGACGAGTTGGACAGAGGAGCCCGAGCAGTGTACCCAATGATGAGTCTCATCATTGAGTAATTATATGGGCCTTAATTGGCCTTAATTCACCTCCTAGCTTAGTCAAACCCACTATTCTCACAACTTATCGCATACTTTTGATTATATTTTTCTTATGAGATGAGTTAGAGTTGGATATTTTGCTTCATGGTCTAATCTGCATGTAATGCATAAATAAAGGATAAAAGCAAGGGAAATGTAGGGATAAAAGGTAAAATTAAGGAGCCATGGTAAAATACCTTGGTAAAAACTCAGATGGGACAAGGGAGAGGAATTACAGGAGGTAAATCCTCCTCATTTACTGCCCATCCATTTGAATATCCCTCCATCAACTAAAAGTACAAACAACCAAATCAGGAGTACTAAAAGGCATCCAAGCAAGTGGAAGTACAAGCAGCCTCTCTACTAGAAGGCAGTTGAGCTAGTGAAAGTCAAAGGACAAGTTACCATTAAGTTGGGAGCTCTATCTCCCTAATTTTGAGGGAAGTTGTTGAGACTTCAGATGTATAAATAGAGAGGCTTAGGACCTCGGTTTTTTTAGTCATTTAGCCAGTCATTAGTCAACTAGTCAGTCACCAATAGTCAAGTGCAAACTTGTAATAGTTTGATGTAACACAGTGTTCTTTTATAATAAAGATGAGTTTCGATTTGAGCCAGCATTGAGTTAACTCAGAGGACTAAAGCTCTTGGGTTAGGGACCAACCCTAGCAACCAAAGCACCTCTTTATTGTATTGTTATCCTAGCTTAGATTCTTGTTTTTTGTTCATTTACTTAAGTAATTCATTTCCATTGCAGCAGCAGCATAGATTCATTTTCATTAAAGTGGTTAACCATAGATTTATGGCTTTCCTGTTCATGTACTTAAGCAACTTCTTGTTTTTTGTTCATTTGTTTGAATAGTTGCAGTCGCATTACAATAGTGAAGAACATATTAGCTGTGATTTAGTGTGCTTCATTCATGCTTTCAATTAGCCTGGTAGCAAAGAAAAGATCCACAAGGTTGCTCATAGGTGTGTCGGCCTCACCTCCTCCCTCTAGGCCCATGATGTGAGGAAGAAACCCTGCAACAACCCCAAAATCACAAGGTTTTGGTTTTCACAAAGGGTTTGTCGTTTAAACACAGTCACTGAGTTCGTTGTCACTATGCCCCTTTAATAGTCATCAACTATATTCACTCTCTTTCTGTTATTCAGACCTCACTCACATTCCCATGTCATTCCCCTTTAGTATGAAACGCCTGAGCAGAAGCTGTTAAATTCATGTTTAAACGGTTTTTGCCGATAAATCGCTTTACACAGAAAAACTGACCAATCACCACTCAGATTCCTTTTTACTTTTGACTTTTCACCCTTTACATTCCCACCATCGATCTACCTCAGCTGATTCGATGGTTATCACACACTCACTCACCAACCTGCTCGATCCATTCTCCATTGTAAATCTGCCTTGCCAGATTCGACGGCCTTCACGCGATATCACGTGGATCTCCTGTTCGGCCGTTATCCAGCCAAGGTCACGTGATTTGAGTAGTTTCCCCATGCTACATATTGAGTGGGGAGGCTAATCACATGAAATTCTATAAAACTGCTTACATCTTTGATGACACGTGATATTCCGTTTACCGCCCTCTAAACCCGCTCTCCCATTTTTGAATGTTTTCTTTTGCTCGCTTCCATCTCGGTCGTCAATTTGCCTCCTTATCTGATAGTTGTTGCCTCATCTAATACCATTTCTACACGTTCCTTTTTCCCATGACCTCCACCGTCCTTCTACCAATTGATTCTACGATATAGTCTCAGCCATCCATTCCGTTAGTTGACCATGTTCACCCATCTACCTATGTACCCTCCTACGATCTGATCTCAATCGTCCATTCACCTTCCACTGACGTGATCCAATGGTCCTCATGCACTGTTGCTCATTACATCCTCTTTTCACCATTTTGATCTTTGACCATTCTTGCGCTTAGACATAGACCTAGCCTAGTTTCCATTGTTTAATCCTTAGTCTAAGTTTTGATTTTTTACTTCTGCAGCTTAGGTAATTAGAATTGCATGTTTTTTCCTTCATTTCTGTAGTAGAAAATCTCTCCTCTAGAATAGGTTCGCTCTCCTTCCATCAAAATCAAGCTTCTTCTGACCCTATAGAAGTCTGGCTTGGAACCCCTAGGGTATTTTTCCAGATGAGTAGTGACAACAGCCAGTACCTTCACTTCTACTTGTGTATATAGCAAAGTCACCTCCAAGTTTGTACGAACCCCGGGTTGATAAGTAAAGCTAGTAGCCCTGGGAGTTGCAACATTCTTGTTGTAATACCTAGGCTCATCAATTTTTGGCACCATTGCCGAGGAGGTGTCAGAGTAGTAGTGATTACTGTTCCTTTATTCTATTTTCTAGTTTCCAACTTTTTTTGCCACAAATCGCCAATGTCTTGGATTTTCACCAATTTTTCTTTCGTACTCAATGCTACACAATCATCTACCTCTAGTTTATAGAGATTCTTCACCCAAATCCCTATCCTCTTGGTCTGCCCTGTGGCTATGTGTCTTAGGAATTCCTTTCCTTTACTAAAGACAACATCGTAGCCTTTGTCCTCCAACATCGTGACTGATACCAAGTTCTTCTTCAATCCAGGCACATACATCACATCTTTCAAGGTGATAGGAGATCATGCTCCCTCTAAAAAGCAACCGTGCCCACTCTTGAAACACTATACCTTCCTTCGTCACCCAACTCTGTGTGTATCTTGAGGTCTTTCTCCCCCAAGGCACTGAATAAACTTTTATCGTCGGTCATGTGGAATGAGGCTCCACTATCAAGATACCATACAAAACCCATCATCGATGACACCATGCATGTGATGAGGGTAAAGTCCTTTTCAAACTGAGAGGCTAATGCGTCACCTTTCGATCCTTTTGAGGATCCCTTCTTGGACTTCTTCGATGGGAAATTAGTCGCATAATGTCCCATCTCGCAACAATTGAAGCATCTCACTTTAGACTTGTCACCATTCTTCCCTCCCTAAGAAGAATTCGATTTGGAATAGGAAGCCTTCCCCTTCCCTTTCCTTGCCTTACTTGCTAAGGCCAAATTTGCTCCATCATCATCCTTGGATGAAGAACCATCTCGTATGCTCCTCCTGATCTCCTCCTACATCAGATCTGACCATAGTCGTTCCCAATCCAACAGTTTCTCCCTTCTGTACACAGAGTCCTGGTAGTTTTTCCAACTCTTTGGAAGGCCAAGGAGAGTGAGGCTCACCATATCATCATCGAAAGTAGTTATTCCCACACTGCTAAGCTCATCTTTATAGGTGGTGAGCTTGTTTAGATATCTGGAAATAGTATCACCCTTCTCCATATTGATTCTTCGAAGCTTATCCTTGAGCACCAATTTCCTTTGGCCGCTACTGTTCTGGTAAAGGTCCTTCAATGTCTTCCACATTGAAAATGGAGTATCCTTCCCATGGAGACTCGAGAAAATATGGCCTCGAACTCCCTCAAGGATGATCCTTCTCACCTTCGCCACACACTTCTTCCACTCAACCAAATCTTGTGCATTAGTTGAAGTTGGCTTTGGGATTTCTTGATCAATGAAATCCTTCAAGCCATTGTCTTCTAATACAGCCTCCATTCTATCTTTTCATGCCATGTAATTTGAGCTACATTCCAAGGCATACTCGATTCTCAAGCCATAGAATGCCATTGGCACCCCTTGAAGTATGATATGAATTCAATTTGCACTTGCAATCCCGAACTTCAAACTTCGAATTCTCTTCTTAGTATACTATTCACACCTCTATTACTATGTAGAAAATTTCTACAAATCCAGCTCTGATACCATGTAAAAAATCTGTATGTAGGTTAACCCGATAATGCAATATAAATCAAAGCAGAATACTATAACCTACTTCTACTATCAATTTGCGGAAGCTTAAATATTGAGTTGAATAATATAACCAGAAGAAGAAGAATCAATTGCACAATACACATGAAAATACTTTGGGGGAACCCTAAGCTAAAAACCCCACTATTTGTATTATGATACAAGGTGGAAATACATAGGAATTATACAAAGCCTTAGCTCTTACAACTAGCCAGCTCTCAATACAATCCTCACAGATGCTCACAGGCAATCCTGGCTTCTCTCAAGCCTTCCTCTCTACCCTCCAAGCTCCTATTTCCTTGCGTAGTTCCTCTGGTATGATCTCCTTCAACCAAGTGGAAAACCAATTTACCAAGTGAATGATCTCCTAATCTCACACATTGTCATAACTGCGCAATTCTCAAGGAATGATTCCTTCTGCACGCATGAGTTTTCTTTATAGGAAAACACATGCAACTGATAATACACTATCCTTGACTTTAATCTCAACTAGGTCTTTCTCAGAATAGACATGCATGAGTTTCTGATGAGGGAATCTTTAGTTAACTAGAGTACACTAATTGAGTGCATGCATGCATCAACTGACTGTTAACTCTCTCTTAGTTCCTCAAACAGTTTGGAACTAATTTAACTGGACTTAACTCAGTAAATTGAGTTAACTAATTACAACTCAAATATAACTCAATCTCATATCCTTAATTTAAGGATAACTCTTGCATGACTTCAGAAAGACTTCTAACTTGAATTTCTCCAACTAATTAAGTCAAAATAACTTAATTAATTATTTCCCTAGTAGCTGTTAAGACTAAATTCAATTTTAATTCACAATTTAATTCAAGGACAAATTAAATTGGAATATTCTTGTTGCCAAATTTCAACAACCTTTATGGTTGGAGGAGGAAGAAGATGAGCTTTATTCTGCCGAACTGTATGCTTTGGAAGCGATCATAGGAGGAGGACAGCAAGATGAGAATGATGTAATTGAACACCTGCTCCAAAGTCCAACTCCTAGTCCATTATCACTAGAAGAAGAAGTAAAGGAAACACTAAACAGTTGTCCAATTGACTTATGCTTGGCTGATTCCAACCCAATCCGAATCAAAACCATAGAATTTGGCCCAGAAAGAGCCTTAGAGATTAATTTATCTCTTTCTACTTTAGAAGAGGAGCAACTATGCAACTTGTTGAAAGAAAACTTAGAAGCCTTTGCTTGGAGCTACAAGGAAATGAAAGGAGTACACCCCTTAGTGTGTACTCACCACATGTACATCAAGGAAGGTTGCAAGACAATCAAGCAACAACAAAGGAGGATGAATCCAACCCTCAAAGACATAGTCAAGGAAGAACTACAGAAACTGTTAGACGTAGGGTTCATTTACCCTATCTCTGAAAGTGAGTGGGTCTTTCCTTTAGTGTTAGTTCCCAAGAAAAATGGGAAGTGGAGGATTTGTGTCGATTATAAGGAGATGAACAAAGCCACCAAGAAGGATAATTTTCCCTTACCCTTGATTGACCAAGTGTTAGATGGCCTGATAGGGAATAAGTTCTTCTCTTTCATAGATGGATTGAGTGGGTACAACCAAATACAAATCTACCCATAGGAACAGGATAAGACCACTTTCACCTGTCCTTGGGGTACTTTTTCCTATAGGGTCCTTCCTTTCAGCCTGTGCAATGCTCCTGCCACTTTCCAGAGAGCAGTCCTGAGTATATTTGCTGAATTAGTTCATGACGTTGTGGAAATCTACATGGATGATTTTACACCTTGATTTCCAAGAGGCCTTGACTAACCTAGGAAGAGTATTACACAAATGCATTGAGATCAACTTGTCTCTCAGTCTAGAAAAATGTGAATTCTTAATGACTGTAGGGATTGTGCTAGGTCACTCAATATCTCAGCAAGGACTGTAGGTGGACCCAAACAAAGTAGCAATCATTCAAAGGGTCCCACCTCCACAAAAGTAGAGAGATGTTAGGAGTTTCTTAGGTCTAGCCTGATATTATATAAGATTCATAAAAGACTTTAGCAAGTTAGCCTCTCCTTTGTTTGGATTATTGGCCAAAGATTCTGAATTTATATGGTCAAAGAGCTGTCAAGAGGCCCTAGACATTCTAAAGGGTAATGTAACCACTGCACCAATCCTTAGAGGCCCAAACTAGGCCCTCCCTTTTCACATTCATGTTGACGCCTCACATAAAGCCATAGGATCAACCTTAGGACAGGTAGAAGAGAAATTGCCTTATGCCATCTACTTTACCAGTGAAAACTTGTCAAAGACTGAACTAAACTATATTGTGACAGAAAAAGAAATCCTGGCTGTTGTGCATTAATTGAACAAGTTTAGGCATTACATTACAAACTATCAGACATTTGTGCATACTGATCATGTTTCCATTGAATATTTGATGAACAAACCAGATGTCAACGCTAGAATCATAATATGCTTACTTTTATTATAGTGGTTTGATCTAACTATCGTTGATAAGCTTGGTGAGGAAAATGTTGTTGTTGACTTTCTGTCTAGAATGAATCTACCTACAGGTGAAGAAGGAATGGTGGATGGTCAGTTCCCAAATGAGCATTTGTTTGCTATTTCAGTGCTCTCCCCATGGTTTGTTGATATAGCAAACTATCTGGTGTTAGCGTAGTTCCCACCAAATCTACCCTCCAGAGAAAAAAAAAAAAGATAATCAGGAAAAGTGCCCCCTTCACCTGGATTGGGGGTAATTTGTTCAAACTTGGCCCAGATCAAATCTTGAGAAGATGTGTAAGGGAAGAGGAAGTCTTTGACATCCTTTTGAACTGTCATGATGGGCCTTGTGGAGGTCACTTTGCATCAAAAATGACATCATTCAAGGTGTTGCAAGTAGGCTATTATTTGCCTACTCTTTGTCAGGATGTGAAGAAGTATGTGATCAGTGCCAGAGGATGGGAAAGCCAACTCTAAGAGATGAAATTCCCTGACAACCTCAAGTGACTTTTGAGCCATTTAACAAGTGGAGCATGGACTTCATTCGGCTTATCAACCTTCCTTCAAAGCAAAAACAACATATTAGTATGTGCACTAATTATCTGACTAATTGGGTAGAAACCAAAGCAATCAAGGAAACAACAGAAGAAAAGGTGGCTGAGTTCTTAAGGGAAAATATATTCTACAAATTTGGGTACCCTAGAGAACTAGTCACAGACCAAGGCAGTGAGTTCACCTCCAACATGATTGAAGAATTACTCAAGCATCACAAGATCAAGAATATGACCTCCACTCCTTATCATCCACAAGCTAATGGGCAAGTGGAGGTGACCAGCAAAGCAATGGAGAACATCCCGACCAAGGTAGTGAACAACAACAGAAAGTACTGGGCTGAGAGACTAGTTGAGGCCACTTGGGCCTATAATACAACATGGAAGACCACCACTAGATTTACACCCTATGAGTTGGTCTATGGGAACAAGGCTTTGATGTCTATTGAATTTGAATATAACACATTGAGGATCATAGCCCAACTAGATTTAGATCTCATTCATGCACAAAAAGAAAGGTTGTTCCATTTGAATGGTCTAGATGAATTCAGAATGCAGGACCTCCTCCATACAGAGATAATTCAGCTTCAGAGAAAGATTTGGCATGACAGAAATATCAAGGAGAAGCTATTTCAAGAAGGAGACCGGACATTATTATATGATTCAAGGTACAAAGACTTCAAGGGCAAGCTAAGGACAAGATGGCTCAGACCATGTGTGGTGGAATGATGCCATGACAATGGTTCAATGCATATTAGAACTATAGATGAACAAGCCATTCCATTATTAGTTAATGGACACAGACTAAAAAAGTACAAGAGGCCTTCATCTAAACAAGAGTTCACTGATAGCGTCAATAAGAAAGTGATGATGGTGGAGCAGGTTTTAGATCCTCCCTCATCTGGTCACTGAAAAAAGAAGAAGAAAAAAACAGAATAAGGATTCAGGTGAAAACCTCCATGAGGCGCTTGAGTCCCATCTTTGGGTTGAAAACCACCATGAGGCAGCCCAAGGATGCGAAAAATGGAGAGAAAAAGTAGATCCCTGGGTGAAAACCTTCCTTGAGGTGCCCAGGGAAGATACCACCTAGGGTGAAAACCTCTCTGAGGTAGCCTCAATGTTTTTGAAAAAATATAATAATAAAAAAGAAGAAAAAGAAAAAATTAATTGTTTTGTAGGTGGATGAATCAGGGAGCAAAGAGAAGATCAAAAGGGAACATTGCCTCACATGTACTCATCACCTCCACAACTTACCATGCACCCCTCCATCAATTCCATTGTTTTTCACTTCATTGCTTCAATTCAGGTGAAGATTGTGTTTTCTACATAATCACCT
This sequence comes from Pinus taeda, assembly GCA_000404065.3. NCBI lineage: Eukaryota > Viridiplantae > Streptophyta > Pinopsida > Pinales > Pinaceae > Pinus > Pinus taeda. Next base: position 67,337 of record APFE030097752.1, read on the forward strand.
TATCCATGACCATCATCCCTGCATCCACACACACTCCTACTCCCTCTATCCATTCATTGCAGCATTCTCATAGACATGATTATTAGACAACAGAGGAGGAAGAAGAATTACCATCAACAACACCTCTGATCTTTGACACTTGCAGTGTGGCATTAAGGCCACAGGTAAGTATCCTACTCACTCACTCATCTGCATCATTTGATCAAAGGTTGTAAAGGTTAAGAGGTAGTTTGTTTGTAAGTAAAACGGTGGCCAGTTTCCTCTTAAAAAAGGGCTATGCCCTCCAAAACCTCAGGATCCCTATAACATGGGTAGTCTTCAATGACTTATCAGCAGAGGATGACATCAAAACCTTCATCTATGGTGTTAGTCCTTCTGTCAGTGAGGAGGAGACAAAACAAGGAAAGGAAGATACAGATCTAAACATGGATGAGATGGATAAAGAAGAAACTAATACAAAGGAACATGATGCTGAAACAAAAGAGAAGGAAGGCAGTGAAAAAAAGAAAAAGAAAGAAAGAGCAGCAAGAAAAAAAAGAGCTAAGTGGCTTCAGGGATAGAGAAGTAGCAGAACAATCAAATCCCATGAGCCTAATCAACACCCATAATCTCATTGGAAATGATCCTCAACTGACACTTAGATATCTTGCTGCCCAAGGGAAAGCAAGTACACATTTTGAGGATATGTTTAGGTTGCTAAGAAATGATAATATACATGCCTGAAGAAAAGATGGAAAACATTGCCACATAGCTTGAAGGTTGCTATAAACCTGGGTAGAAGGAGAAAGGAAAGCAGGTTGTTATAAACCAGAAGAAAAGACCACAACAGATGCACGAGATGTCAGAGAGGCTACCAGAGCCACTAAGTTTCTCAGAGGATGAGCAACACTTTCAGTAGGGGGGTGATGATGATTCTCATCATTGAGTAATTATATGGGCCTTAATTGGCCTTAATTCACCTCCTAGTTTAGTCAAACCAAATATTATCACAACTTATTGCATACTTTTGATTATATTTTGCTTATGAGATGAGTTAGAGTTGGATATTTTGCTTTGTGGTCTAATGTGCATGTAATGCAGGAATAAAGGATAAAAGCGAGGGAAATGCAGGGATAAAAGGTAAAAGCAAGGAAATGTGGTAAAAGACCTTGGTAAAAACTCAAATGGGACAAGGGAGAGGAATTGTAGGAGGTAAATCCTCCTCATTTATTTCCCATCCATTTGAGTATCCCTCCATCAACTAAAAGTACAAACCACCAAATCAAGAGTTCTAAAAGACAACCAAGCAAGTGGAAGTACAAGCAACCTCCCTACTAGAAGGTAGTCGAGCTAGTGAAAGTGAAAGGACAAGTTACCATTAAGTTGGGAGTTGAACCTCACTAATTTTGAGGGAAGTCATTAAGACTTCAGATGTATAAATAGAGAGGCTTAGGACCTCAGTTTTTTAGTCAGCTAGCCAGTCATTATTCAGCTAGTTAGTCACCAGTATTCAAGTGTAGACTTGTAACAATTTTATGTAACACAATGTTCTTTTATAATGAAGATGAGTTTCGATTTGAGCCAGCACTGATTTAACTCAGAGGGCTGAAGCTCTTGGGTTAGGGCCCAATCCTAGTAGCCAAAGCTCCTCTTTATTATATTGTTATCCTAACTTAGATTCTTGTTTCTTTTCATTTACTTAAGCAATTCATTTCCATTGCAGTGTAGGTTTTAACCCCGTACAGAAATTACCTGCATACGAATTCTAAATCACAGGAAAAATAAAAATGCGAGAGCATAACACATAAAACACGTTTACATAGAGATTTCCCACTAGATCTCAAAATCGGGACTACCAACGTGATTTTTCATGATGTTCCTTTCAATGTTACAATACATATTTATACATGCCAAAGCATCCAATACCATGGACCGAAAACCATCACGTCCAAAACCATGGACC
>APFE030097752.1:76511-115523 GCA_000404065.3 Pinus taeda
TCATGATAGAATATTTTACGCCATTATTTCAAAATGTTGAAATTTTACCCTTGAAAAAAAAAAGTGTTACCCAGCATCAACACTTTTCTTTTTGAGGGTGTTTTTTGCACAAAATTTACCATTGAAAGGAAAAATGTTATTCGAACATCAACACTTCGTTTTGAGGGTGTTTTTTGGACAATTTTTGCACAAAAATTGGTTTTCACCACCATTTTTAAAACATGTTGAAAATTTACCCTAGAAAAAAAAGGGTGTTATTCCAGCATCAACACCTTTTGTTTTTAGCACTGTTTTTGATGTTTTTACGGGGTTTTTGGCTAGAGTTCCCGTTTCAAAGTTTACATTGTTCCTCTGTTATTTACTAAATAGGAAAGTCAAAATCACAAAGTATTGATACAATGATTCCAATTGTACTTCAATACCACAGGAAGAGCTTTGCTGATAGCAGGCATCCATAGCCTCAACATGGTTTTCTTTTAACACCTTGTATGCGAGTATCCCATTCACTAAAAATTCATGAATTTTTTGAAATTTTCTCCAAAGACCATTGTTCTGATGTGGTGACTAGTTGGTAACAATTCCATTCACCAGATCTTAACAAAGTGAACAAGCCAGCTTGTGATGAGACCTCTTATCCTTTGACTAAAATTTCAAAGGCCATTACCCTAGCTTGGTGACCATAATGGTGATGTCACTATGTTAAGTCTTATGATCATGGTAGGCTGGCTCATGATGAGACCTCCTATTCTTCTGAGAAAAAAAGATATTCTTAATTTCTTAATTTTTATAAGTTTTTCTTCCTTTTTTTGTTTGAAAAACTGGTGAACGGGGTGGTTCATCAACTCCTTAAGAGTTAGGGATGGTGTAAGAAGCATTGTGAAAAATTTTCCATTTTAAGTTGTGATTTTCTTTCCCACAAATTTATGTTTGAAGGAAATCACTAGTCTATATGGGGAAGAGAAAAAAACTACTTTGGTGGTAATTAAGATAATATATCATGAACAATTTATGTTACTTACAATATTAGGATTGCTAGAATTTTTATTTTGATAGGGTTTTCCAAATCAAATAAGATATTATTCACAAGGTAATGTTTGGAGTAATATAATATTTATCACCATGATAATATAAGAATTCTTCGAAACCACAAAAAAATCACATAGTTATAAGGGAACTATAGCTGCAAACAAAGGAAAAAAGACCATGTCCAAAGGGAATGGAAGCCACTATGAAAGGTAATAGTGGATGTGACAAAAGGAAACAACAAATGTGATAAAAAGGAACAACAACTACTATAAAAGGAAACAATGTTATTAGAACGACAAGTCGTGCGACAGTGGAATAACAATAGTGATCAAAGGAATGAAAACAGTACCCAAAGGAACAACGCTGTTAGCATGGAAAGTAGTGATGCAATGGAACAACAACTGTGACCAAAGAAATGACAACTGTACCCAAAGGAACAACAATTGTGATAAAGGAAACGACGACCATGCTTAAGGGAATGAAAAATGTGATCAAGGGAATAATAGATGTAATGAAGAGTATCGATAACAGGACAACAAGATGTGTTTCAAGGGAACAATGACCACGACCAAAGGAACGACAACCATGATAAAGGAAATAACAACTGTATCATAATGGAACAACAAGCTACGTGAAAGAGAACGAAAACCATAACCAAAGGAAAAATGACTGTGACAGAATCAACAAGATGTACAAGAATCGACAATCCCTTTTTCCCTATTTTATTATCATCAAAAGTAAAAGAAAGAAACAATATATAAAAATATATACATTATTCCACATAAAAATAGATTTCACATAAAAATATATACATTATTTACAATATTAAAGTTGTTTTTTTTTTTTAAATTTCAAGGAGATGTAGCTAGCGGGTTACCTCCCTAGTCAGCGAGAATTTGATAATTAGAATCATTAGTTATCTCACGGTAAAAATATTCCCTTGTGAACGACTGGAAATAAAGATGTAACTGATGTCCATTTGCAAGAAAATAGGTATCAGACCAGTCTATGGTGGTCAGGGTCATTGTATCATCAGCATGAACTTTAATGATTTTGTAAGGTCCAAGCCATCTCGTCTAAAGTTTTCCTAGAAAATCTTGAAATCTGGAATCGTATGGCAACGCCCAATCACCTTTATGAAACATCTTATTTTTAATGAGATCATCATGCCACTTGGCCCTCTATTGTTGAATAATAGTTGTGCGTTGCAAAGCTAATAGGTGTACCTCATCTAATTCATTAAGATGCTGCAAGCGTTACTTCTGTGAAGTCCAATCCAACTTCTTTTATGGTTTTAAGAGTCTTTATTTCAAACTCAATCAGAAAGATAGGTTCCTTTCCAGAAACAAGATGATATTGTGAGTGGCTATTAGTGTTACGCCATGTCATCCGGTAAGCCCATAAGGCTCCTGGAAGTTTAGTTTCCCAATTCCAACGATTCATAGATACTGTTTTAGTTAAAATTGCCTCTAAGACTTTATTAGTGCTTTCCACTTGTCCCTTTGTGTGGGGGTGGTATGATGAAGTAATTATGTGCTTGATATGATAATTTTGAAGGGTGGCTGAAATCTTATGAGCGATCAATTGTGATCCCCCATCTATTATTACTTCTCTTGGTAATCCTTATCACATGAAAATTTCAAATAGGAAGTTAATAACGACTTCTTCTGTGGCTTTTGGAAGGGCTACTGCTTCCACCCACTTAGTCACGTATCCTGTGCAAACTAATATGTATACTTTTTGGGTCGACGGTGGATTAAAAGTACCCACAAAGTCTAATTCCCATCTCTCAACTCTATTACCAGTTGCAGCTACAGAGGCATTTCTTCAGCTTGGCTAGGATGACTCATTCTTTGGCAGATGTCACAACCCTGGACATACTTTTTGGCATCTTTAAATATTGTGGGCCAGTAATAGCCCACGTGGAGTACTTTGTGTCCATTTATATGATCAACAAAATACCCACCACAGGGCTCATCATGGTAGGCTTTCAAAATATCATAAATTTCATCCTCCCTGATGCATCTGTAAATTTGAAAATCGGAGCCCATGTGGAAGAGATATCCGCCTATCTAGGAAAATCGAGCATTGCGTTAAGCAATTAATTTCCTTTTCCATGGTGACAAATGTGCTGGTATTTTTCCTACTGCTAGGTAATTCACCACATCAGCGTACCAAGGTGTCTTTACTGTTACAAAAAATAGATGTTTGTATGGGAATTGATCATCCACTGGTGATGGGTCAATTATCTTAGATACTTGGGGCAAGAAATTTGAAACGATATTTTCTTTTCCTGGGTGACCTTTGATGGTAATATCGAACTCCTGTAATAACAAAAACCATCGAGTCACCTGACCATTAGTAATAGGTTTGTTAGCTAAATATCTAATATCAGAATTTTCAGTGTACAAAAAGACTGGATATCTTGTTATATAATGATAAAATTTATTAATAGCATATACAACAACAAAAAAATCATTTTCTGTCGCAATATAAATTAATTCGGTTGTCTAATATGTTTTCTAATATAGTAAATGGCATAAGGTTTCTTGTCTTCTTCTTGTCCAAGGACATCTCTTGTTGATGTGTCTAATGCGTCTGATGATATATGGAAGGGAAAATTCCAATTAGGTCCTCTTAGTAGTGGTGTTGTTGAAACCAACGTTTTAACATCTGCAAAAGTGACATCACATTTGCCAGTCCATTCAAACTCAATATTACATGTTAAAACATATAATGGTGTGATAATATCTGGCATAGCTAAGGAAACTACATATCTCTATTGGTGTACGAGGTGTGGGTAACTTAATAATTACCTCAATCTTTGTCGAATCTACTTGAATACCTGTAGCAAAAATATAATGTCCTAAAAATACACCTTTGGTCATCATCATATAGCATTTTTCATGACCAAGGCATAATCTGGTAGCAATACATCATTCAAGCACTTTTTCCAAATTATTTAAGGCTTGATCAAATTCATCACCCTACAGGGTAAATTTGTCCATATACCACTGAAGTCCTTCGTTAATCAAATCAGAGAAAATTCTCAAGACCGCCCATTGAAAAGTGGCTGAAGCGTTACACAACCCAAAAGGTAAAACTCTATATGCAAATGTTCCCCATGGGAAAGTAAATGTGGTCTTATCTTGATCTTCGGGAGTGATCTAAATTTGGTTATAACTACTGAAACCTTCTAAGAAGGAGAAAAAATTCTTCCCAGCGAGAGTGCCAAGGACTTAGTCTACAAATGGAAGGGGAAAATGGTCTTTCTGGGTAGCCTTATTGAGTTCTCTATAATCTACACAAATTCTCCATTTCCCGTTCTTCTTGGGGACAACAATTAATGGATAAACCCACTGGCTGTTTGAAATAGGGTATATAAAATTAGCATCCAATAGTTTTTGTAATTCTTGTTTTACTATATCCCTGGATGTGGATTTAATCTTCTCTAGGGCTGCCGAATAGCACGAGAATCTTTCTCTATATAAGTGTGATGAGTACATATTTACGGGTCGATACCCTTCATATTTGAATATTCCCAGGAAAACACCCATTTATATCTGTGAAGAATCTGAATTAATTTTGTTGTTGTTTGTTATCAGATTGGCATTAATGTTAAGGGTATTACCTGGTTCAATTTCAATTGGTATGCTAATATGAACGTCAATCGTGGGTATACAATCATTATTTGTAATTTCTAATGGATCTTCCTGGGATTCATTATCAAGTATAACTTTCAACATTTGACACGGCTGATTCCCTATGGTAGACAATTTTTTAATGGAGTCGTTAATTATATTGTCTTCTGTCTGATTTTTAAGTTCGATCTAATGTAAGAGGGGAGCACATGTTTTCTTCCTAGTATCTATGAAGGAATGGCTAATAATTTTCAATAAGCAGGTTGGGTTTAGCAAGTGGATATAGGATGAGGTTTTTGCTGGCGTTTCCCTTGGTAATTGTCATTTTGCTTGTTCTACATCCTATATATGCATTTGTTGTTGCCAACCATGACCTCCCTAATCTCAGAGGGTGCCCATCCAATCTATTCCTTGGATTGATAACCAAAAATTCTATCAGGTATTGCCAAGAATCCATAGAGACAACAATGTCTTCTAGAGTACCTTCAGGCCTGACTACTGATCTATCATCTAACTCTAATAAAGTTGAGGTTGGCTTCAAGGCTATGATTCCCAAAATACTGCAAGTCTCATGAGTTAAAATATTGATGGCTGCTTTTAAATCTACTAGAGTATTTGGAAAGGTGCAACCCTGAATTTGGACAGTTAATACTATATTTCTCGGGTCATCGTGCTTGATAGGTACATGCTTTCCTAAAATGAGATCATATAATGTTCCTACAACGTGAATTGTTGGTGTGTCTTTGGGTTTCCTTCTAGGCTTTTTACCGCATAATTATTTGATTGTTTTAGCACAGAGCAGAATTTTTATACATAAATTATTTAATTCCCCTATAAGATCAAAATCATGATAAATAGTTGGTTTAATTATGGTAAGTCTTTCGGAGAATGGAGGAGAAGCAGTTGTAACTCTATCAGAACCCTGTTGATTGATTGCAACATCAGATGGTTATGTTTCGAAAATAATTACAATTGGAGGTTTTGCTACATGCTACTCCTCTATGCGCGTTTCATTGTCTTCTAGTTCTTGAATATCTCTGTCACCTTTGGGGAAGACAACTTTCCCAAATCTCAGTCATGGGTCGTTGCATTCAAGAGGATTTACTTCATAATTCTAACTTTCAACAATTTGTACATATTGGACAGGTATGTTATTCGTATTAGGATTTGGTTGAGCTCGTAATTGTGGACGTATCGGGGGTTGGGGGTTCAAGGGTAATTGAAATGGAGCTTGTAACGATGATTGAGATTGGGGAAGTGTCTCAGAAGGTAGATTGCTTATTCTTATAGGACGTTGCTAGTTTTGAGGCCACATTGAGTTTTGCACAGATGAATTATTCCATTATGAAGGATACGGGTTATTAGCTACATTCTACCAAGATGGGGTGGAATATTGTTGATTTAGTCATATAGGTCCAACAAGTGGTTGATTTGGCCAAGATGGTGTGGAATAAAGCTGGGGTTTCCAAGTGGAATTGAAAGAGGATTTCCCTGCCATTTAGATCTAGGAATTCGCTGTTGAACATACTGGCCTGAATAAAACATAGATGGATCTTGCAACATAACTAAAGGATGGGCTTGCCATTGTCATCATTGTTCCATAAGATATGTTGGCTATGGATCTTCCTAAACTTCTTTGAACACGACCTTCAATCCTGGGAGTGATGGACATCGATATGTTGAATGTACTTTAGTGCTGATAGTGCATGTTTCAACCATATCCAATGGACATTCCCTTTCGCTGTGTTTCTTTCGATATCGGGGATAGAATATGGCTAAAGCTTGTTCTAATTCAACTTGTTTCTATTTAGCCTACAAGAAGTCCAACTATGTAGTTAATGTGCCCAAAATGTCAGTTTTAAAATCTTCTAAGAGATTACCAATCTCTCCTCGAGTTATGCCTTCACCCAGAACTTTGTTGGTTCAAGTAAGAGAATCCCTAATTCCAGATCTGGTCCACGTACTTCCTCATGAGCACCTGATACATAGTTTAACAATATAATCATATTATTCTTGGGAAATATCACCTTTCCCCATCAAATTAAGTGTTTCCATACATCCATCTTTCATGCCTTTAATTAAAGTAGTTTCAACACTTCCTTTGGTAAAGTGGTATAAGGTGATCTCTGTAGGTTGTATTGAAATCTCTCAATTTATTCCTCTAAGGTTTCACCATCCTTTGCATTCATTTTAAATATTTCATCTTTTAAGTCTCTCCATTGACAATAATCCTATTATTTGATAAGAAAATCACTTTTATTACATCTCAAGAATCTATAGTACATCCTCCTGACCCCATGAACCAACGTCAAGTTGCCCCCTTCAAGGTAGAAGGAAACAATTTTAGCTTCTGGGGATTAGTGATGTAATCATACCCTCTACATAGAACATTGAAATCAAATAAGAATGCATCAAGATCTTTTGAAGTCATCCCATGAAAGTTGGGATACTTTGTAATGGGATGGCTTTCAATGGAGCACTGGCCAATGGATCAACTATAGGATATTCCATGGTCGAGGCCTGATCTTGTGGCACCTAGTTTTCCATTTTGTTAAAAATTTGCAACTTTCAGGGATTTCGTGATAAAAGGTATTATTTGATCATGGGCTTTTGGTTGATGTTAAACCCTTGAGGGGGCTTCATAAGACTACTTAAATCAGGGATTTCAGATGCTTCTCTTACAAAAGGTGTTGCAAGGGGTCAAAGTCCAGGAGTTTGTGGATCTGTCTCAATAGATTGTAATTTTGTTCCACTTGTTTCTCCCTACCCTTCTTTCAAGTTACAAGAATGCCCCTCATATCTATTAGAAGGAATAAAGTGTCTGATAGCTGTATCTTGAAAGCTTTGTTCAAATCCTTTAGCTTTTCTATGAATCTCAACGTGAGTTGCAGTTAATGACTTTGCTACTCAAAGGGCAATGGTAGAGCCCTTCCCAGATATTGTTCGGGGACCTACTAATGCTTGAGATTCATATTTTTGAATCTTTCGTCTATGAAGGTCGATCTCCCAAGGCTCACCTGACCTTGGGTTTTTGTGGGTTTTGATAGAGATTTTTGTTCTATAACTACCTTATTTCTATTATTCTTCCTAGTCATACACACCTATATAATCTAAATGTATCATCCAAAGGTGCGCGTTGGCACAAGATCTTTACTTGGTGCATGCATAGGTTCCTACCTTCCGTCTTTAATACCCAACCCTTTAGAGACACAATCTATCACTCTTTTGACAACCTCCCCAGAAATGGCACCAAAATGTTGGGTACTAAGTTGTTCCTAAGGAATCACCCTAATCCTCTATTCATTAATTTAACAACCTGGGGTTCGTCTTTTTATTACAAGGCCGTTGGTACAATCTATGCAAGGATAGTGCTTTAAATTACAAGTGCATATGTAACATAAAGAAAAATCTATGAAGAAATACTTTTAAAATATACTAAATCTTATCAGTTGTAAACATAAATGAATCACTCTGCAGAAATCATGGAACTGTTTACCTATCTCAAAAACATATATTAAATTACACCAAACCAATTATCCTTATTACAATGCAAAACTTTAGAATGTATAATTCTCTTCAAAAGGAATTTACTCTCAATCACTAATTACTTCAATCACTCTTAAATGCTAATAATGAAGCATGAAAATGGAAATTCACTTTGTCAGAAAGTAATTCTGGAAATGCATACAACTAAATAATTATATTTGAAACCCCATCCAATCTAGATGGTAGATCTAAACATTCATGTAACTAAAATGTGAATCTAAATATTCATACAACCAAATAATAGATTTTAAGAATTCACACATCGGAAATTGTAAATCTAAGGATCCACACAACTGAATTGTAAATTTAAGAGTTCACACAAGAAATGACTATCATTCATATGAAAAAAATGAAAGGTAATAGTACAAGAAAGACAACAATATTTCCAATGACTAGGCCCACGGTCTTCAGAAGTAACTATCTTAAGGAAAATTCAAGATTATAGATTAACGTTGAACCATTCAAACTTTCATTGATATCAAAGTAAATTAAAAAACGGTCTGTGAAGCTTCAAAGTAGTTATGTTGTTCACTTTTTACAGTCGTTGAGAATGATAAAAAATCATCATAATTCTTTCTTACTAAAGAATATATATTACAATGTATTTCCAATGATGGAATGATAAAGCTATATCGAGAGTCAGAAGATTCTTAGGATTTCTTATTTAAATTATAAAATCCTGAGATAATACATCATATCTCCTCCTTGACTGTTCCGTGCAAATAGATGTGAATCCTCAACCAATATGCCAAGATTAGCCCAACAGTCTTTAAAACTTGGTTATTCTCCAATGTCTCGAGCGAATAACAATCATTCATCAGATTTCTCCTGTACATAAATAACTCAAACTATAAATTTATGATATCTAAAGCACTCAAATTATTTCATTAACAAGATGAAATACTAAGATATTATTAACTACTTTTCTAGAGATTCTATCTCTCAATTTTTTATAAACTATACTTAAAGGTCTTGTGAAATGAATATTTAACTAAAGAATCAAGGGGAAGAAACATACCAATTCCATGGTCCAACATTAGGTTTACCCAAGTTTGAAGGAAAGAGTTTCATCATGGTGATAGTCGATAGGCTTACCAAGTATGCACACTTTTGTGCATTATCTCGTCCTTTTAATGACAATACAATTGCTACTGCATTATGGAAACAATTCAAAATCTTCATGGAAATCAAAATATTGTTGTAACTGATAGAGATCCCATTATCACTGGAAATTTTTGGACGGAATTGTTTTCTTGTCTTGGTACTCAATTAGCTCATAGCTCATCTTATCATCCTCAATATAATGAGCAAACTGAGATAATGACCAAAGTTTTGGAAGGATATATTCATTGCTCTATATTTGATAAACAAATAAAATGGGTTAAGTGGTTACCTCTAGATGAGTGGTGGTATAACACTTCCTTCCATATTGAAGAAAAAATGACCCCATTTATGACACTTTATGGATATCATCCACCATCCATCACATCATCTTTAATATAAAATTCTATGGTTCAAGCATCAACAACAAGTTCTCCAACTCTTAAAGGATAACCTCACTCGTGCAGAATCAAATGAAATAATAGGCAGATTAACATCACAATGAAAGAAGTTTTGAGGTAGGTGACTGGGTATTTTTACGGTTACAACCATAAAAACAAATGTCCCTCCAACAAGCTAAGAAGGATACTAAATCATCACCCAAGTACTATGGTCCTTACAAGGTGTTGCAAATGATTGTTACTATGGAATACAAATTGGATCTACCTACGTCTTCCCAAGTACATCCAGTTTTCCATGTTTCATGCTTAAAGAAAGTTATTGGTGACAAGCTTCTAGTTCAAATAGTGTTGCCAGAACTTGATGAATAAGGAAAAATCATATTTGACCCTGAAGTAGTCACGGAAACAACAAATCGACAACTACATAATCGATCAATTTCAGAGTATCTCATTAAGTGGAATAACTTGCCCGCTGAAGATTCCACATGGGAGGATGAAAATTTTATACAGAAACATCCATAACTACTCAATGTTGAGAACAACACTTTTTTGAAGGAGAGGGGCATGTTAGGTACCTATAATACTAATGTAGCCCCCTTATTGTTATTGTTGTTCCCATGTAGCCCCCATATTGTTATTTTTGTGTCCCATAGAAGCCAACTATTGTTATTGTTGTGCCCTTAAATTATTATTGTATGTAGGATCTGATTATATTGTGACCCCTTTGTTATAGACATATTTGGGCACTGCAACCCCAATCACATATGTCCGTAAACCAAGGGCTTCTAAGTCCCTAAAATTGTTGTTTCATACCCTAAAGGAGCAAGGTCAGCTGATTACATCATCTCCCAGAAGTTCTCCTTGAAAAACTACTAAAAACTGGTCAAAACTGGACCATACAGACTGCTCAATGCTAAGGGTGCGATGCATCTCACCTGCCACATGCAAAATGTGTGATGCATACTGAAAAGCCCTTCTGTAGGGTGTGATGAGCGAGAGCAGACAAATGGTAGAGGCAGTTGGCTAGGTGGAAACCCAGAGAATCTTCTAGAAACTGCCCATTTGACACTTTCCTCTTTGAATTTGTCCAGGGATGAGTAAGAGATCATGAATCTCCAAGTGGAACCAAGAACTATCAGAGAGATGACACTAATCAAAATCCCAGAAGCTGACTCACCCACCTGCAAAAATCTATATATGGATCCCTCATCCTAGAGATCCAGGCACTGGAATTTCGTATTTTGTAAGGAAGTGTTGTTGGTTTCTCTGTGCAACATTGTATTGTTTGGGTGATCTAAGATTTTCATGAGGTTAAGAGGGATTTCATGGTGGGAGGATGGCACAGGGTCAGACGAATGGGTTGTAATCCTCTCTTCTACTACTTCTATCAATAAAGCTATTTGAGTTTTCCTCCATATTCTTGTATATCTCTGAATCTTGTATTGTTATATGCATTTGTATGGTTAATATACTTCTGATCCTATATTGCTTATGGTTATAGATCTCTATGCTTTGATGGTATTATGCTGCTTTGACTCTACAGGTGTTCTTTGAAGCGGGACAAGGAAAGAGTGGCAAAGCTTTGTCAAAGGAGGGAGGAAACAAGCAAGGAGCCAATCAAAAGACTGAGGTTGGTACTCTCTGCTTCTCTCTCATCTATCTCTCATAAAGGAAAACACAAGTAACTTTAGTTTGTTTGTTTCTAAGATAGTTACCCATATTAGTGGGACTAGCAGCTCTGAATGGACACTAGTTTTCCCAATAACAAAATGGCGACTCCACTGGGGAGCGAATAGCTTGTTTGCTTGTTTCTATTTGTTTTCTTTATAAACTACAGATGGAGCTTGAAGTTAAGCCAGCTAGCCTTCGAACTACATTTTCTATGCAAGTGCAAATTAGATCAATGCTACTTGAGTCCATCTCCGGGTTTTGTTTATAAATTGAACAACTGACTTGCAAACATCCTAAGTGCCCTAGTGGTAGCTCAAATAACCTCATTAATTAGCCCCTATACTTTATGTTTAATGCCTATCACTAGCTTAGCCTAAACCCCTGAACTTAGCTGCAAACTGTGAGCAAACACCAAGCTCAGTCTCGTTCCTGGACATCGCACTATCTCTCATTGGTAGTCTGGATGCATCGCACCTCCTGTGTGCTATAGGTGAGATGCATCCCTGTTTCCTTGTTTTACAGGTGCGATGACCAGATAAGACTGTTTTTGCCTCCAGATTTTAGTTTTTTCTTCATTATCTTCAGCTTTATTCAGTAGTTTTTCCGTCTGTGATCAGTATATCACTGTTGAAACTCCATTCCTTTGCATTATTCAGCCTCCATTGTATAAAGAATTGTGAATGTTTTTATGTATTTTTCACCATTTACAATTCTCTTTTGGCAAACAGTAGCTTAATCGAAATGTCGTCTTTTGATTTGAAAGTGTCGCAAGTGTCATTTTCAGTCAAAGAAAAGAGTCTTCTTCTTGTTGATAGTCGATTAAACTTTTTCCATTGTATTTGATTTGAATTAATAGTATTTCAAGTGTCAAAAGAAATTTTCAAGTCAAGATTGAAAGTGTCGCTCTTAGTCTTCCTTTCATTTTTCAAATTTGAAATCGCAAAGTGTCGTCTTAGCCTTCCTTTCATTTTTTGAATTTGAAATCGCAAAGTGGCCTTCCTTTTGTTTTTTGAATTCAAAATCACAAAGTGTCGTCTTAGTCTTCCTTTCATTTTTTGAATTCAAAATCGCAAAGTGTTGTCTTAGTCTTCCTTTCATTTTTTGAAAAGAAAATTGTTAGTGCTGTCGTTTTGAAAGAAAAATAATTCAGATCTGTACTTAGCATTCTTTTTGTCATTCACACATTAAGAAAGCGAAAAAAAAATACATTCATGTGCATTTGCATTTAGACTGCTTGTTAATATTGATTTAGGAAAACTGCATCTAGTGTGTGCTCTTTGTTCTATGTTGAAAGATTTCTATTTCTCTTTCCTTAGTAGCTAGGATTTTCATTGAAAAAAGAAGTGTAAACGACTGTTTATCATCTTAGATTGCATATTTAGGAATTGTATATCTACATCATGCGGTGAACCTTAAATTCAAACTTCTTAAGAAAGATCAATTGTAAAATGAATATCAATGAACATAAAAACTCTTTGGAGCCTAACGCACAACATTTAGAAGTCTAGGCTAGAGACGTATTCCGACGTCATAAAGCCTGGTAACTATCGCTTTCATCGTAGGTTGGGTGATTCCTCCTCTTTGAGATGACAAGTACCAGTACGGACTTGTGCTCCCACGTACTGTCGAGTATATATTAGGAGACCACAATAGGCTATATCCTTTATCCTTAGGAAGCTGTGTCTGCCACCTTATCAATCTCAATGCACTGAACACAACATTCGGGAAGATTGACTGTCATACCATGCAGTTTTGTGATTGGTTTGGTAATCCCTCTATCTAGATTTCTAGAGTAGTCACTTTCATTCCTTTTTAGACTCCTTAAAAGAAAACGTCCATTTGAGCACTTGTCACTTTAGGCTCATTAAAAATCGAAGGCGACTAGAGTCATCTTTAGCTTTTTCTCGACTCTTAAAAATTGAAAAAGCAAGTTGTGTCAAAGCATCATAAAATTCATTTAATTCTGAATAACATTTTCCCTTTTTATTTTGAGTTGATCAAGTAGTCTGCAATTGTGGAAGAAAGTCAATCAAAACCTTGTTGTTCACGGAGACTAACGAGTCAACCGTCTTTGACTCTGGAAATGAAGCCATTCCGGGCCAAGCGAACTCATTTAATTGGGTCAAAGTCTCTTAGTTTGTTTGAAACTTGTGTTTCAATATCCTCAGAGACTCCAGTTACTCCAACCATTTCTGGTATCCTTGCCTCTACAGAAGAAGTTCCGCAGTTACAAGAGGACATTAGAATTGATCCTAGTGTAACGGTAAACGCTCCTATTCCTGAACCAGCTCCATCTAGGTCTGATTCGGAAGGTGTCACCCCTCTAGCATCTGTCGCTGCAGAATCTTTACCTTCTTCGGCACCAGAAATATTTTACGGACCTGACGGTCTACCTCTTCCACCTGGATTGATTGCTATAGAAGAGATTGTGGAGGATCTTCCATCCAGTACTCCATTGCATTTTGGAACTGGGATCCACCTATATCCTTCTACTATAGAGGTTAGTCATCCTTCATCATAAGTTCTTGTAGAGTCATTAGGAAATCTTTTGGATAGACTCGATATGTCTGAACAACCTTCGACATCTAGGATTGTGTCATCTGACAAAACAACGATAGAACCTCCTGCTGCTACTCCAACAATGTTCGCTGGTGTACCATCTGTGCCAACTAGTTCTTAACCACTAGATCGAGTCCACCCAGGGACTGTTTCGACAGTATGGTCTGTTCCCATTTGTTCGTCCGGAACCTTATCTGGAATCTCTTATGTTGAGTCTCAGCAAATTGATCATTTGCAACAGTATCAATTTGGGTAGTCCAGTCTCCAAAGGCATATTTTCCCTTTGAACACTGGATTGCAGCCATATGGGGGGTAGTATGGCTTTTCATTGTTCCCTCCGGGAGAACAACCATATGAGAGTTCACAACAGAATTCGGGTCAGGTTGGAATCACATCCAGTGGTTGGATACCAATACTGCCTTAACAACCAAGAGTTGTATATTACATACAACTAAAACAAGCTGTGTCGAATATTCCCACTACACCAGCTATTGTGATAGTGTCACAGGTACAAGCGTTGATTGTTGTATGTCAACCTCCAGTTTCTCAGGTCGTAATACAACACCCTCTTGTCTCTGCGACTCAATCACAACCACCTATTATTAGATCCTTAACTGAAGCAACACAGGCTCAAACAGGTACTATAACCCCTCATCTTGGTCAAACATCTAGTATTGGGCAACAACAAATGGTTTCACAACCATGGCTGGTGCAATATCAACAATCGCAATTCCAACAAGCTTACCGAGGACTTGAGCAACAAAGCTTTGTAGGTAATGGGTAGCCATATATTCAAAACGGTTACCATTAATCATATCAAAGTGGTTATGCCCAACAACCTTATCAATGTTATCAACATCAAATACATTATGGTGGTACGCAAAGACCAACTGCTCAGGAAATCCCATCTTATCTTGGGTATGCTTCACCAAACCTGAATCAACAGTTGCCTTTCGTTGCAACTTTAGAATTATCAGATCTGAATTGGATAACAAATGATCCAATGGCTTACGCCCCTTGGTGGCCGACGATTCCTCATAAAATTCTGTCAGATATTCCTAAATTCAATGGAAATCCGGGTGAAGATTCGTTGAATCATGTGATGACCTTTCATTTGTGGTGTTCGTCCAACACTCTCAATGATGATTCGATTAGGCTTCGCCTTTTTCAGCGAACGTTAACTAGTCCGGTAGCAAAATGGTACATCGAATTGCCTAGAGATTCATTTGATAACTTCAACGCCCTTTCCACCACCGTTTTAACCCATTTTCAGTTATCCATAAGGTATGAAACAGGAACAGAGCTTCTTACCAATTTTAAGCAGACAACAACCACTCACATATCTGATCATATTCATAAGTGGTGACGTCGCCATCGAATGGTAAAAACATATGTTCCTGATCAATTGCTAGTTGAATTGTTTATTAAGTCATTGTTACCTTGTATTACAGAAGATGTGGCTAAAGGGGAGGTTGTCACTGAAGAGAAAGTCATCACTCGTGCGCAATATCTAGACTTGATCTATACATAGTCTGGCATGGCCTATGACAAAATCCTTGACGCTCCTAGACCAGAGTTTTCCGTTCCTCCTCCTCCTAAATCAAACAAAGACTCTCATGTCAGTGATGGCGTGATAGGTATGACCAGCACGAAAACCGCAAAGGCTACATTGAAGAAAGCTCGCACAATTTCTGGTCAAAATGCAAATGAATAACTTCTTGCCTCGGAGGTTAATGACGTGTCGACTAACAAGGGCAAAGAACCGAAGCAACCAAGGGGAAAGAAGAAAGGGAAAAGGAAAAAGAAGAAAAAGGATGATTCATCTCTTGAAAAATCTTCTACGAACCCTTATGGGCAAAAGAAACCTCCTTTGGGGTGTCAGATATGTGATGAGGATCATTGGACGAGAGATTGTCCACATAAAGCTGAGATTAAGAAGTTCTTCAGAAACTTAAAAACCTCAGCGGTATTGACTAATCTGTTTCCAAACCTAGAAACCAATCTGGTTGCTAGCAACAATGCTTCCCCATCCCAAGTGCTTACGTTGTCCATTTCGAAACAACAAAATGATGCTTTGATATCGACAAGGAATAAAGATTACGGGAATCCACAGCTATCAAACAACAAGGCTACTGATCAACCTAGTAGTACAACAACAAATTTGAATGAAGTTGTGCCACCCATCATTCCTACACTAACAGCAAAGCTGCCAAAGGGAGTAGTACACAAATTGACATTTAATTCTCGTGCCAAAGCAGCACAAAATTTAATATAGTAGAGGACCTGGCCCAATCGCCGTCCGCTATGTCGACACTTGAAGTACTGCAAAATTTCTCCCCCCAAAAGAAGGCTCTATTATCGACGATAGGTGGGATTGACCCAGTGGATTCCAATCTTGTGGTCTTTAATCATAAAGGATATGAACCTTAGTTACCAGCTCAACTCGCTTTCCTCATTCAAGTGAAAGCCCTCAACAAAACTGGTCATCGAACAATTATTGATAAGGAGGCATCTATATGTGTTATGTCAATGAGTTGTTGGAAAATTTTAGGCTCACCACCCTTGTTGCGATCGTCAATGACATTAAAGGAATTTGAGGAAGGGACATACACCCCGTATGAGATTTTAAGTAACTTGCAAGTTGAACTGGGGGGAAAAATAGTAGAAATTGATGTTGAAGTTATCAATGGAAACCTCGATTACAATATCCTACTAGGAAGGCCCTGGATTTATGCTATGGCTGCTATTGTGTCAACATACTTCAAAAAGATTGCATTTCCTTTTCAAGGAGGAATTACAATCGTCGACCAACAAACCTTTCTCCCCAACAGTTCACAAGTTACGGGAAGCATCCTGATGATCCATGTAAGCTCTCAATCGCTTCAAAATATCGCAGTAGGCCTGCTAAAAGACCCTACATTGATGGGTACTTTTTCCCTACCGCCTCCAAACAATCTGGCGGAAGTGGCCATGGTGGGAACCTGCAATATGGTATCTTCTATTCAGAGGATTTCCGAACATGATGTTAACATGGATCATCACCAGGTATTGCCTCCAAGCCCCATAGAAATATTGTAGCAATCAATGTTCTCGGCCTAGGTGGCAAACCAAAATCAATGCTCATCCAGCATTTGGGTAGATAGGTCTAAGGAATATGGTACCTCTTCAGATCCTTGGTCGCATGTACACTCTACAGATGAAGGAATTGTTCAGTCAATGATGATAGGAGAGGCACCATGGAGAAGATTACCACCATCGTTCCCATCTTTCGGATTACAACGAAGATTGTTCCAGTGACCTTAATCATCCTTCAGTTTTTGATTTTCTATCAAATACTATAAATATGGTGGATTCCAAGAGAAATTTGTCCAATATTGAAGAAACTATTGCCATAAATATCTCGATCAAACCAGAGGTTGTAGAGAATATTGATGTCGTCAAATCTTGTTCTTCTTCAAAACTGGAAGTATATTACGCTCTCTTTCGTAAGTTTAGAGATGTCTTTTCATGGTCATATGAAGAGATGCCAAGCATTAACTCGAGCATAGTTGAACATGAAATTAAGATGTATCTAGATGTCAAACTGGGACCAACGGAAACGACAAAGTAAAGGAGATGTTTCTCACCGAGAAGCTATCCTACCTAACCTTAGTAGTTCTTTAACTCCTAGGACAGTAGTTGGTAGTTCCTAGCTTGCATGCAAAAGGCTCCAAAGAAAAGTTGTGAATGGGGCAAGCTCCCTAAAAAATGAACCTACTGATGAGACATCCATATTATATGACTGGCATGAGGAGTTTTACGTGAAGTTTAAGCTCGTTAAAAAATAAACCTAGCAATGAGCATATGTTCTGCCAGAGTTTAAGATCATTAAAAAATGAACCCACCTTTGGTAAATAACCATTGCAATCACATAATTATTAGCTTTTGAACCTTGGTCATGTTCTTACCATCAACTCCACTCTTTTTTAGCCGATCATACGCCTCCATTTGATTGTTTACCCCTTTTGAGGAACATCTGCAACGAGTGATCATATTAGCCATTTTCTTTACACTGTCATAATTGAAAAGTTCCAAACCTTACCTGGAACCAGCTGCTATCCGAAAATATCACTCGTTCCTCAGAAAACGAGTCTACTTTAAGCTCTTTTCATATGACTCATAAAATATGAAAAGATTGCCGAGCAATTGGCCTCTCCAGCTTGTTAAAGTGATTGGAAGCGCCATCCCTCCTCTATATTTTAATCTTTTTGGACCTGAGGGATCATTACACAAAAATATTGAGCATTTGTCTTGTTCAGCTTGTTAAAACTATTGAAAACTCATCCCTTTCATATTATTTTACAATTTTTTGAACTTAAGGGATTACATTACAAAAAAGGAATATTGGAGTTTCCTTTCCATCTCTTTTCAGACTCTAAAATTGAGAAGAACCGAGTTATCATTGTCATTAAACTCGTTAAAACAATAACGACAAACTTGTCCATGCAGACAAGAGCGAGTTTCAATATTGCTAGGCTCGTTAAACCAAAGTGACGGGTTTTCCCAAAGGGCAAATTATAGAACAAGCATATGTTATCATCCTCAAGCTTGAAAAAAATAAAGAGGTACTGGTCAGAAATGACTGGGGAAAAATTGGGAAGAAAACTTGAAAAAACTTTATAGGTAGCAAGTCGCTCTTGAACATGACACTTTTACTCCATCACCATGATTGAGTTGGGTTGGGTTATTCCGTTCACCAGTCATATCACCATTGGTCCTCCATACCATCCATTTTTGGGGTTAACGCTATCAATCCATTTTAGTGTTGTCGATATGTTCAAGAGAAGTCGCTCAGAGAATTCACCAACCCAACTTATGTCTCATCCGCTGTAATACCTTCACGCTTCATTCTTTCATGGTTGCCACCTTGAACCTTGTATCATCAGATCGTTTTCACCTCCACAAAATCATTTGCTCTGTTTTGTGTCGTAGATGTGGGATTCATTAAGGCCCTCCTACGACATGTCACTTCTTGTCGACATCAGCTCATAATCCAAGAAGTCAACTTAGGAACAACCCTTTTAGTACTATGAAGCTTGCATGCCTTAATGGCCTTTGACCGAAAGATTTTGCATGGTGTTCGACATCGACTCATGTATTCACACCACGTGAATTGTACTGCAGTACCTTGAGGGTCATTATAATTATTGGTGATTCCTCTCACGCCTGTGAACAACTTACATCATTGGCTGCTAATCAAGCGATGTCTTTCCATGTTCGATGCTAGAACATATTTTCACATGGATCGACTTGTACTTTGGGCGAAGATTGAATAAGTTTTGAAGACCCTAGATCTAGTTTCATCCATCCGGGCTTCAATATATTCAGGAAAATAAATACATCAAATGTACATCATAGCTGCACAGATAATCATCCAAGCTAAGGGATGATGGCTCTACCAGAATCATCAGTCTACCACACTGACGGTTGTCTATCCTATGTACATGAAAATGAATTTATAAAGCTGAGCATGGGAATGCTCGCCTTAGCCAAATCATGAAAAATATTATGAAGATAATGTATTGTATTGTATCTTATTACAGGTCACCTTCTAGTTCGAAAACCCTCTGATCCTCATGATAAAGCATTTCACCCGACATCTAAAAATTTACGACCTCATGCTTTAGGGAGCAACTGTTATAGACATATTTGGGCACTGCAACCCCAATCACATATGTCCATAAACCAAGGGCTTCTAAGTCCTTAAAAGTGTTTTTTCATACCCTAAAGGAGCAAGGTCAGCTGATTACATCATCTCCCAGAAGTTCTCCCTGAAAAACTACTAAAAATTGGTAAAAACTGGACCATATAGGCTACTCAGTGCTAAGGGTACGATGCATCTCACCTGCCACATGCAAAAAGTGTGATGCATACTGAAAATCCCTTCTATAGGGTGTGATTAGTGAGAGCAAACAAATGGCAAAGGTAGTTGGCTAGGTGGAAACCCAAAGAATCTTCTAGAAACTGCCAATTTGACACTTGCCTCTCTGAATTCGCCTAGGGATGAGTAAGAGATCATGAATCTCCAAGTGGAACCAAGAACTATCAGAGAGGTGACACTAATCAAAATCCCAAAAGCTGACTCACCCACCTGCAAACATCTATATATGGATCCCTCATCCTAGAGATCCAGGGGCTGGAATTTTGTATTTTGTAAGGAAGTTTTGTTGGTTTCTCTATGCAACATTGTATTGTTTGGGTGATCTAAGCTTTTCATGAGGTAAATAGGGCTTTCATGCTGGGAGGATGGCGCTGGGTCAGACCAATGGGTTGTAATCTTCTCTTCTACTACTTCTACCAATAAAGCTATTTGTTTTTTCCTCCATATTCTTGTATATCTATGAATCTTATATTGATATATGCATTTGTATGGTTAATATACATTTGATCCTATATTGCTTATGGTTATAGATCTCTATGCTTTGATGGTATTATGTTTCTTTGACTCTATTGGTGTTCTTTGAAGCGGGACAAGTAGGGAAAGAGTGGCGAAGCTCTGTTAAAGGAGGCAGGAAACAAGCAAGGAGCCAAGCAAAAGACTGAGGTTGGTACTCTCTGCTTCTCTCTCATCTATCTCTCATAAAGGAAAACACAAGTAACTTTAGTTGGTTTGTTTCTAAGATAGCTACCCATCTTAGTGGGACTAGCAGCTCTGAATGGACACTAGTTTTCCCGATAACACCCTTAGACTCCTATATATACAAAGGAGGTATTTTCATTTGTATAATCCAAGAATCATTCATTTATGTAATGTAAAAGAGGTTTACCACTTGAAGAGGATAATTTTTAAGTTTTTTATCTATCTTTTCTTCTATTTTGTGAGCTAGTTGCATAGAAGAAGCAAACTATCTGGTTAGGTCTCAATTCCACTTTCCTCACCCTAATTCCCAAAAAAAGAGAGGCAACTGACCCAAGCACTTTTCGTCCCATAGTTCTCTACAACATGATCTACAAAATCATCTCGGGAGTGATGGTCGATCGACTAAATCCCCTACTAAAGAAAACCATTGGCCCTGAGCAATCCAAGTTTGTGGAAGGGAGGAAAATCATGGATGGAATCATCATGGCTCATGAAGTAGCTTACTCGTTGCAAGAATCTCACAAACTAGGTATGATTATCAAACTAGAATTATTTTCTCAATATCTTGTGTGATTTTGGTTTTTTGGTTGAATGGATTAATTGGATTCAATCTCTGATCGAAACACAAACCCCACTTTACTCCATTATGGTGAATGGATCTCCTACCTACACCTTCGGAGATTCTAGGGGCCTTCGACAGGGAGACCTAATCTCATCCTTTCTTTTCATAATTGCTTCTGAGGGGCTAAATCATTATATAAAAGCTACGACAAGAGTTGGGGAACTCAAGGGACTGAAATTAGGTGCTAACGCCCCACCAATCACACACCAACAATTTTTTGATGACAATATGTTGTTTGGCCAACCTACCCTTCTAGAGGCCTAGAGATTTGGTATTATCTTGGAGGAATTTCAGGATGCATCAGGGACAATGATCAATGGGGAAATAATACATTTACTTATTCAACACTAACAATTGTGTCCAATCACATCTGGCTCACTCTCTTGGCTTTCAGGTTGGCTCCCCCCTAGGTAAATATCTTGGAGTGCCTCTAATTATTAACTCCCCCCATACGACCTGTTAGAGGGACTTGTCGGATCCAGTAGATAAGAATATTTCCAATTGGACATTCTGGGCCTTGAACTTGGCAGGCATAGTTAGTTTTTTAATATTCGTTTTGCAGGCTCTAGCGATGTATCAATTGTTAACACTTCCAACACCCCAGTGTATCCTTAAATGTTTGGCATCAAAATTTAGGAGCTTCCAATGGAAGAGAGTTCAAGATGGAAATAAATGGTACTTGGTTGCATGGGGTAAGGTATGCTTGCCCAAACTTCAGGGAGGCTTAGGGTTAAGAGATCCAGTGATATTAAATAAGGTAATGGGGGAAAACTATGGTGGAGGTGGTTGCAAGAGGGACTATAATTATGGAAATATATTTGGTCCCATAAGTTTGCTCAGAGCCTAAATACAACAATGATACTCAAAACACAACACTTTCCAAATGGGTCCTCTATTTGGAATATGGCACAACGCAATCGCTCCCTACTTCAGGAATTATTTTTTTGGTAAGTTAGGAATGGCTGACTGATCCTCTTTTGAAAGGAATCTTGGATGAAGCTGCCCCATTTACAAGACAAGGAGGAGCTCATGGAAATACAGACCTTCACAGAGAGCAATAGAGCCTCTATGGTAGTAGATTTTTGGATTGACATAAATCCCACATCAGAATGGAGAGCATGGAAACAACCAGAGCATTGGTTGACACATCAACAATTACTCCCAAGGGATTCATTGTTGTTGTGTATGTGTTGTTTTCTTTCAAAGACTAGTGCCACGCATTGTATGTTGTGTCGAGCGTAGTGGGGGTTGGTAGCCTCCCTACAAGGGGTCCGGGGCAACACCCCGAGATTTTTTTTTTTTATATGAACCCAGGGATGGGGGATAGAACTAAAGATGGTGGGCGTATCTAACCATGGTTTTATGCATGGATTTTGCATAATGTTTTGGCCATGATGGTTTTATTCCCATGGTATTTTGTAGATTCGGTTAAGGGAACTACAATTTTGTTCTAATCCAAGGCTAGGGGATTGGGGTTTATGAATGCTTCGACATGTATATATATGTATTATAACATTGAAAGGAATATAATGAAAAATCAATATTTTAGTCCCGATTTTGGGACCGAGGGGAAAATATATGTGTATATTTTTTTATGTTCTCGCCATTATATATTTTTCTATTTTAAGAATTTGTTTGTAGTTAATTTATGTATAGGGTTAATACCTACAATTTATCTCTTCCCTCCAGGAGAGAACCATTCAAAAAAGCTATGAACCAAACAAATTTAGATTGGTCTATCACATGAGTGGCTCCTTCTATGTCAAATAGGCCTACACTCTTTTAACAACCATGTAGGATGCATACCCTAATCTATTATGGAAGCACATCTGGTGCAACAAACTATGGCCTAAGGTATCCTTTTTCCTGTGGTTGACCGGATGCAATCGAATGTTGACATGGGATCAAATAAGGAAGAAATGTTTCTCAGGTCCCTTGTGTTGCCCCCACTATTAAGCGGATGAGGAATCGTCATAACACATCCTTAATCAGTGTGATTTTACAGAGGACTTGTGACACAAAGTGCATCTCTTGTTTGGGCACAACGATGAACCCCCCAACTCATTCAAGGAACCCCTGGAGTTATGGAGACTAAAGATCTTTAAAAACCCGATAGTCAACAAGGCATGGATCCTGGTTCAGGGCTTTGTTATGTGGAACATACGGAAAGAGCATAATAGGGAAATTTTTAATGATAAGATACCTTAGAGAAGGTAACTTTGGGAAATTGTTGGAAACAATCTAAAGAAAACCATATTTGTGGATACATGGAAACTAGATGATTGGAAGGTCGAAGGTTTGGAAGCAAGAATTCTAATCAAGTTAGATCTTAAGGAGGGGATGGATGGGATCAGGCCTTGTGCTCCACCTCGCATAGCTTGGTTGACCATAAAATTCACCCTCTCGCATGAAGGGTTTACTAAGCTAAATTTTGATGGGGCTTCCGAAGGAAATTTGGGTAGAGCTGGCCTAGGAGGATTCTTTTGTTCTGATCGGGGTGCGACCCTAAAGGTCTATGCCAAATGTTGCAGTATTTCCACCAATAATATGGCAGAATTCCTCACGCTTGAGTGAGGCCTAAATATAGCTCGGGATGCCAAATTCACCAAGCTTCAAATCACTGATGACTCTAAAATTGTGATTGTCTTAGTCCTAAAAATCATCAATGGAAATTCAACTTATAAACTTTCTCAAAACTAGGCCCCTAAGCTCCTCATCTGGTAAATACAAAACTCCCTTCAGACCTTTGACTATGTCATCACTGAACACACATGGCGAGAAGGCAACCAAGTAGTTGATCAATTGGCCAATTGGGGTAGCGAGCTGGTTGATTAGACTGTATTGTAAAATTGGCCACCTACGCATCCTGAACGAAAAATGGAAGAACCGAATATACTCCTTGATAATGACCTCAGAACCCTGATGGGGGTGGATAACCCAAGGAATTAAGGGGCTGAATCCTGAGCCCGACCTCCTCCCAGTTATCCATGATAATGACATGAAAATGGGATGCCTGTGTGAAACTTACCATCTTCGCTCGAGTGCATTTATGTGGAGGTAGATGGGAGATGGAAGCTTTATGGAGCTCGATGAGAATTGCAATGATATTTTGGTGATGACAGTTTGTGTACCAACCCTGGTCAAAAATACATGCAATAAAGTTAATAAAGGAAAAATCATAACCAAGGTCATGGGACACATATTCCAAGCTAAATGTTTGGGAAAACATAGTGATGGAGATCACTTGTGATTAATTAATGGCTATGGAAAATTGGCAAAGGCAATGATAAAGGTTTTGGAAAGGCATGAGGAATTTATTGGTATTTTATTTATGAAAATAATGGAAAATAGGAGAAAAGGAACGTGAAAGGTCACAGGTTGCATGTGAGGAGGAAAATGAAGGAAAATGATTGAAAATAGAGATCTCAATGATAAAAAGGCTTCTAAGGATCAGTTCATAGCTTTTGTCAATGTTAGCTTTTGTCTATTCAGTTTTGGAAGCTCTCTTTCTCTATTCTCTCTCTCATACGCTTGCAGATAGACTTTTCTTGGAGCACTCTTGAAGGAGTGTCGTATACTTAGGATTTGGAGCAATAAGGAAAAAGAAGAGTAGGAAAGCTCAAGAGGACGTCGGGATCTACGACAACAACGAGTTTTTCTTGCAGGTATTGAGTTTCATGTATTATTTCCTTGCTAATTTTGGCATGCATTTCACATGCATGTGGTTTATTGATCATGATCGTCATTGGCATGGAGGTTTGCCTAGATTGACAATGGTATTTCCTAGCCTTACCATTTCTTGGATAACCATTGTGTTGTTGGTTTCTTTCCTTTTATTTATGGTTGGTTCTCACGCTCCTTATGGTTGTGGGTTGAGTTACTAGTTCCTAGAGCCTTGGATGGAAAAATGTTCCAGAAGACCTGTAACAACTTGGGTTGAGTTACTAGACCTGGAAGCCCTGGTTGGAAAAATGCTTTGGAGCCCTTGGTGGGTTGAGTTACTAGTCCAAGAAACCCTAGTTGGACAAACGCTCTGGAGCCCAACAACAATTGTGGGTTGAGTTACTAGTCCTGGAAGCCTTGGTTGGAACAAATGCTCTGGAGCCTTGGATAGCTTGGGTGAAGACTGATTTGTGATGGTTAGTGATGTTCAACCATGAGTTGGAATCACTGGTTGAGGGTTGAAGTGATTTTGCCTTTGGAAGCCCGAGTTTGGTGTTGTTTGATTTGTTTCATGAGATCCCACATTCATGCTTGGAATATGGAGTGAGGGTGATTGTTTGAAAGAGAGATTTAATTTAGCCCAATCTATGGTAAGGTGGTATGTGGAAGTCCCTGACTTGGATGGATTTGCATATGTTAATAAGAGATCCTTTTCCTTTGGTATTTTCATGAGTAAATGTGCTTGTTATTATGTGGCTTTAAAAGTTGTTTCACCATTGATATATCTCTAGTTATTTGACGGTTATGAGCATGTTCTATGATAATCTTGATGTATGGATCTCATCATGTCTTGGTTAGCATATGAAATGTTAGTGAATGTATGACCTAATAGATAAGGAGGTGTTAGAGTTTAAGGAGAGGAGCATAAGTGCCAGAGGAATTGGGTGGGTTTTGTGGAGTGGCAGACGCATGGCACCATGTAGAAGCTCTAGATGGGAAGGAGGTGGCAAAGGACCAACAATGAAACCCCAACCTCGATGTCAGTATTGGAAAAGGGAGGAGGCGGGGCCGAGAAAAGGTGAAAAGGAGGGCCTGTCGAGGCCACAACATGGACGCTGACCTACAACGTGGAAGATAAATAATTCCTCACATGCAACCTCAGGCCCACCAAGGCTGTTAGTGAAAATGCAGTTGGAAGCCCTCAACAAAGTTTGACGGGAGGAACACGAGGCGATCGTGGAAGCCCTGAAAAAAATACAATATTTCCAGTGTCAACTTTGGGAAAGGTTGCTGGTGGTGTGGCACGTGCATATGCGTATTCTAGACAAGTTGGAACAAATGGAAGCCTGGCTGGGTCACTTGGAGCAATACATTAGCTACTCGTTCTGCCCTCCTCCCCCACCTGGGATGCGACTAGACAACCCAATTTCTATTAACTCTGATGATTGAGTATGTGTTTTGGTGTTTTGTTTATTTTGTCAAAATTTTAACATATCTTGCCTTTGCAATTATGGTCGGCTAGCCTTTACTCTTTTGGAATGTTTACTTTAACCCAATGACAATGATCAACAAACTCGATTAAAATAAGACCAATATACTCTCCAGTAATATTAATAGAAAATTCCAACTTAAAAAAAATATTAAATACTTATCCTCGCAAAATCAAATAACTTTTTATTACTTTTATCATTTAAAAAAGTTTTAGGAATTGAAAAATAGTTCATACCTTAATTGATTATGTCCTCCCTTTATTCGACTCTCTGCGTCCTTTTTGTTTATTTAAATATTTTATATTATTTATATATTAATGAATTAAGTTAAATTTACTTTTTTTTTTAATGAATTAATTATCATTATAATGGCTATTAAGATTAATCAAATTAATTTTTAAATAATAAAAAGGTATTTTAAGTTATTTTAAGACTTTATTTTTGTACTTGAAAATTTTGAAACTTAAAAAATTCTTTTGTCACTGTAATTTTATATTTTAAACTTCCACAATGTTATATTGATAGGCTGATAATGGGTTGTTGGAAAAAAATGTAATTTTATATTTTAAACTGATAATGGGTTGTTGGAAAAAAATGTTATGTTGGTCGAAATAGATAATAAAAGAAAAAATATGTATTTGAATCATTACACTTTTTGATGTGTTAAATTTTTTTAAGAAGATTAACCATATCAGATATAATTTTTGAAATTGAAATATGATATTAGTGTGTAATATATTTGGAAAAGAAGGGGTTTATTATTTTCAATCCAAGTGTTACAAATTGCATTATAATTTCTCATCTATTTATGGCATTTTAATTTTCTTTTATTTTTAAATTTATTATTTTATTAGTTTAATATTATTAATTTATTATATAATATTTTTTGATTTAGATGTGTAATAAATTGTTATCATTGTTTTGTAGATAAGTTGAGTAGGATCTTTTTAATGTTATGTTCACGAGTTCAAAACTTGTGGGTAGTCTTACCTTTTTAATCTAAAAAAACTATATTATTGTATTTTTAATGTAAAAACTATATTGTTGTATTTTTGTATAGTGATATCTTCTTTGACTCTCTAATGATTTCAAGAGTGATATGGTTTTTGATTTTCTAATGATTTGAGACAAACTTCACATCTCTATTTCACCTTCAATTGAGTTGTAAGTGGTTTTCATTGAAATTTAAAGTATTTTTAAATAACCTTATTTTCTATGTTGTTTATTTTGTTCTTAAATATCTTCTATATAATCATAACCATGTTTTTATTGAGGGAATAAATGCTTTTAACAAAAGCATATGATAGGGTGTATTATTTTTCATTTTAAGAGAATGAGTGATAAAACAATTTTGATTTATTATATTTTTTGTACAATTTTTTGGACATATTGTAATACCAAGTTTCACAACCATAAGATAGTAAGAGTGATTAGAGTCATCTTATCTCATCATTAAAAATATGTTGATATCTAGCTAGAAAGGACAACACATTATCTCATGACGATTACAAATAGAATCAATCACTACTACATTTGGGCGGAAATTTCGACGATGGAATCTGACGGAATAGATGAATCAGAAAAAACGTCGCAACTTAAATGTATGTTTTTTCCTTTTTAAAATCCCGACGCCCATCGAATATCTAACGAGAGTTATTTAACAGTCAAATATTTGACAGATTATCCTATCCTGTTGATTATCTGACAGTTTCTTATAATCCCTCCTGTCGCTGAATATCCGACGGGAGTACTTTTACCATTGGATATTCGATGCTATATCCAATATGAAAATATGTTGTCCAATTTTTGACAAATGACAAATAACCATTGCATAACATTCAATTCCACCATTAATGGTTTTTTCCGCTGACAACGTCTAATATGGGACCACTTTATGTTGATTAGTTTAACTAATTAAATAAATATAACATTAATATTATAATTAAATATAATAGTATTAATATTAATATAATAATAATATTATTAATATAATATTATATGATTATAATACAAATTATATATATAGGTCGTAACATTATATAACTTTGACGTAGTTGTTATATATATTAGTTGTGATTGTTTTGAAATGTTATAGGCTTATTTTGAGGTTAATTTTTGAGCAAAATCATCATGAAAGTTTGGTGACAAAAAATGTCACATAACATTCCTCAAGGAGACCAAGGATACGTGGGAACGACATCAAGGGCTTTCGAGAATTGAAAATGTTATTTCCCTTGTAGAAATTGCAAGGGCTTGAGGCCAAGGAGAATTGTAATAAAATCAGCTAAAAAACATTGTAGAGACTATGGACATGCTGAAGTTGGACATGAATATCATCCATTTTAAAGTTATTTATTATGTGTCTTTGTATTGTCGATTGTTTTTGTAATTGATTATATGTATATTTTATTTTAGATTGCATGTCTTTGTATTGTAAATTGTATTATCTTTCTATTGTAAATGTATTTTATAATATTCTTTTGGGAGTTGTTTGAACTATGTTGTCATCTTGGTGTGGACTAAAAATATTATTTGATTATTTTCAGTAGGGTCGATTAAGGGGTTAGGTCAAGTTAGGGGTCAATTACTTTATGGGCTTAGGGATAAGGGGATATTATTTAAGGGTTTAGGGGTTAGGGGTTAAGGGTTTAGGGGTTAGGGGTTAAGGGTTTAGGGGTTAGGGGTTTAAGGGCTTAGGGGAATGGGGATAAGGTTTTAGGGGGTTAATGTATGTTTAGGGGGTTAATTTGGGCCTAGAGGATTTATAGGTTAATCATGGGTTTTTATGGAGCATTATTAATAAGGTTTTAAAGTATATTATACAAAATATGACATTATAATGAAGAATGAAAAATAAGATCAATATGTTTTTATTATGGTCATGCCTATTTATCTCAGAAAGTGTCTCACTCCCTACATGTCAAGAAAAGTAACATTTTTCTTAGTTTTTTTCAACTTATTATTAAATATCTTGACAAATAGAAAAAGCATCATCATTGATTTGTTGTCTTTGTTTCATGGTATCACCTAAGTTGTCTTTTTCTATCTTTGTTGTCTTTGTTTTCCTTATATATTATATTTGTAAACTGTTGTTATATCAATGTTTCAATATTTTCTATATATACTAATATTACTTTATTGATTGTAATTGTATAGTATCAACCCCATAGGTCATTGCTCGACGAGGAAGAGGTG
The DNA here is from genome assembly GCA_000404065.3 of Pinus taeda. Lineage (NCBI taxonomy): Eukaryota > Viridiplantae > Streptophyta > Pinopsida > Pinales > Pinaceae > Pinus > Pinus taeda. The sequence goes on from APFE030097752.1 coordinate 106,046, forward strand.
GTTGTAGTACAAACACTTATTCAAGAACATGGAGCAATTAGTATTGAGGAACAAGCTAATGATCCCATGGAAAAAGATAATGATGCTGACAACATAGTTGAAGAAGATGGGACAAATAGATTGATCTAGGAGACATTTAATAATGTTGGAATGGATGAGGATGAAAACTAGTATGATGACCATGCTTTTGATTCTTGAGAGGGTAACTAAACCTCTTTATGAAGGCTCAAAAACATCTCTTCTCTTTTCTATATTGTTGTTGGTCAACTTAAAGGTGGCAAATGGTTTATCAAACACGTGTGGCACAACTCCTAAGGTATATAATATATTTTGTGACATCTATTACTATGTACATGATAAAGAAATTATTTTTTCCATTGTTTTTAATATTAGTACATTGATCTGCATCATTTCATTAATTTATAACATTTGGATGTAATATGTACGATTAATATTGTTTAGTAGATTAACCAATAATATTTATTTTTTATGTTGTAGATCATTATGTTAATTTTTGTTACCACCGACAAATGTTTTACCTCGTACGTATCGATATTTACATGCCATTATGAAAGATATTTGAATGGAGTATAAATTTATTCATGCATGCCCTAATGATGATATTCTCTATTATAAAGAACATGCATTGAAAGGCAAATGCCAAAAATGTGATGAGAATAGATATCAAACCGATAAAGTAACAAAAAAGGTGCCTCACAAGGTTCTTTGTTATATTCCCATAATTCCATGTTTGCAACAATTGTTCACATGAAAAAGCGTAGGAAAAGTTATGAATTACCATGCAAAAAATAGAAGTGAATATGGTGTTCTTTGAATTCCCGCAGATGGATCTACATTTAGGAATATAGAGGAAAAGTGACCAAAGTTTAAAAGAGCACCTCACAATCTTAGGCTTTCATTAGCAGCCGACGATGTCAATCCATTTGGAGAGCCTAGATCTACTTACTCAGTGTAGCACACTTTTTTTGTCAACAATAACATTCCTTCGTGGAAGTCAATAAAGAGGGAGCACATAATGTTGATGTTGAGAAATGGCAAAAGGAAATTCCAGTTTAATTTGTCCTTGAATTAAATTGTGAATTAAAATTGAATTCTATTCTCATAGCAACTTGTAAATATCTAATTAAGTTTAATTAACTTATTTAGCTTAGGAATTCCAAGTTGGAGGTAATTTTGTAGTCATGTATATATTTTCCCTAAATTTTAGGGGTCCAAGATGAGTTTATTTGAGTTGTAATTAGATAACTCAGTTTGACTGAGTTATAGATAATTAAACTAGTTCTAACTATTTGTGGAACTAGTAGAGGTCCAGTAGTGAGTTGGTGCACTGGTGCATCCTTAGTGATACTCCAACTAACTAAAGTTTCCCTCATGAGAAAATCATGCATGTCAGTTTAGAGAAAGACCCATTTGAGACTAGAGTGCAAGGACATTGTACTATCAGTTGTAGAGTGATTCGAGTTGCACAAATGATACATGCAATCAGAAGAGGACCTAGATTTGGATTATGAAATTATGGAGGAAGAATTTCCCAATTAAATATGGGTTGATCCTCATAGGAATTACACAAGGAAATAGGGGCTCAACAGGCAATAGAAATTGGCTAAGTGTTGGTCAGTGTGGGCTTGTGAGGCAGAGAGTTGATCATACTTGTGCATAATTGTTCTTGTGAGAACAAGCTTCGTATTATCACTCAAATTTCTGATAAATGCAATAGATAGTCAGGGTTTTGAGTAGTGTCTTTCCCCAAAGAAACAATTGTGTTATGTGTCTTTGATTATATTTATCTTGTTGATTATTGTTTTCATCAATTCTTGATTTCCGTTGTTTAAAGAGTAGAGTAGATTGTTGTCTTATGTTTTAGTACATTACATGAGCTGTGAATCAACAAGAAAATATACATGGTATCCGAGCTGAAGAAAGCATTCTAGAGGAGATTTCGAAGTTTTGAGTTTTGGGTTACAAGTGAAATTTGAATTTGCAATACATACTTCATGATCGAAAGATGGCGTTCTACGGTTTGCAGCTCAAGTATGCCTTGGAAGGCAACTCAGATTGTATAGCTTGGAAGGATATAATGGAGGTTGTGCTGGAGGATAATGGCTTGAAGGAATTCATTGATCAAGATATTCCTAAGCCAACAACATTAGATGCACAAAATTTAGCCAAATGGTAGAAGTGTGTGGCGAAGGTGAAATGGATAATCCTTGAGGGAGTTCAAGACCACATTGTCTCGAGTATCCATGGGAAGGAAAATCCATATGCTATGTGGAAAGAATTGATGGACCTATTCCAAAACAACAATCACCATAATAAGTTGGCACTAAAAGAAAAAATTCAAAAAATCAAGATGGAGAAAGTCGAGACCATTCCAAAATACTTGACCAAGTTCACTCACTGTCGTGATGAGCTTGGAAGTATTGGAATAACTATTACTGAGGATGATATGTTGAGCCTAGCTCTCTTAGGCTTTCCCAAGAGTTGGAATATCTATCAGGACTCTATCAATGGGAGGAGAAGATGCCATATTAGGAATGCCTGTGGTCAAATTTGACAGGAGGAGATCAAAAGGAACAAAAGAGATGGTTCCTCATCAAAGACTGATGATGAGGAAAATTGTGCCTTAGCGAGTAAGGAAAGGAAAGGGAAGGGGAAGGCATCCCATTCCAAATCAGATTCTTTTCGTGGAGGTAAGAAGAAAGACACGACAAAAGTTAAGTACTTTCATTGTCACGAGATGTGTCATTATACTACAAATTTTCCACTCAAGAAGTCCAAGAAGATGTCCTCAACAGGAGCAGTGGACAAGGCTTTGGCCTCTAAATTCGAATTGGACTTTACTCTCATTGCATGCATGGTGTCATCAATGCTGGGTAGTGTGTGGTACCTTGATAGTGGAGCTTCATTCCACATGACTGGTGACAATGGGTTGTTCAATGACCTGGAGGAGAAAGATCCCCAGATGCATATCAAGATGGGTGACGACGGGAGACATAATGCTATTGGATTGGGCACGGGTGCTCCTCTCACCTTGAGGTATGTTATGTATGTGCCCAGGTTGAAGAAGAACTTAGTATCGATCGCCATGCTTGAGGATATAGTCTACAATGTGATCTTATCGAAAGGAAAGTGTTCCTTCGACACATAGCCATGGGTCAAGTAAAGAAGATAAGGATTCGAGTTAAAAATATCTATAGGTTGGAGGTAGAGGATTGTGTTGCTTTGAGCATGAAAGTAGAGAATGTGCAGAGCCGAGACGTTGGCAAGTTGTGGTACATGAATTTGGGCCACTCGCATCACGGGGTTTTACAAATCGTGCAATAGATCTCTACTAGTCTTCCCAAAGGTACGTTAGAGCAAGTTGATACATGAAAGGGGTGTACTTTGAGAAAATACACCAAGGCTTCCTTTCATGACAAATATAGTCGAGAAGAGGTGATTCTGGAGCGAGTCCATTCAGATGCATGTGGACCATTCTTGAGAGCATCCACTACCAAACACAAGTATTATGTTATATTTGTTGATGAATTTTCTTGTAAATGTTGGATATTCTTCATGTAGAAGAAGGATCAAACTTTCACAAAGATTTGTGAATTTGAAGAATTGGTTGAGAAAGATTTTGGAAAGAAGGTTAAAGATCCGAGGAGTGATAACAATTGTGAGTATGTCTCAAATGTTTTTAAGAACTTATGTGCATCAAAAGGGATTAAACAGGAGTCGATGACACCCCATAAACCACAATAGAATGGGGTGGCCGAGAGGAAGAACAAAAGTATTGTAGGGGCAACACCAGCGATGTTGCATGATCAGGGCCTACCACTACACTTGTGGGCTGAGGCATGCAACATAATAGGTTATTTGCAGAACTGTAGCTCTCATCGGATTATTGGGATGAAAACACCAGAGGAGGCTTATTCCGGTAAGAGGCCAGATGTTGGTCACTTCTGGATTTTTGGGTCATCAACATATTTCCATGTGACTAAAGATGCATGGAAGAATCTAGAGCCGACAATAGAGTTGGGGATATTTGTGGGGTACATGATACACCTCACAGCTATCGGGTGTACATATCGACCAATAGGATGAAGTGGTTCAAAGGGATGTCAGATTCGATGAGGAGAAGGCATGCAAGTTTCCCTTGAGAGGGAGCTTGATCTACATACGGTTGAGGATATTTGATCTCCTAAGTTTGAGGGGCCTCAGATTGATGTAGAGCATCCAAATGCAAAGGATTTGGAAGTGGAGACATCCACTCAGGAAGAGTCTTCCAAATATGGGATAAAGCGCACCATAGAGATTGAAAAATTATTGCATGATGCACGGGAGGATGTGGAAGCACCCACATCTCAATGCAAGCAGAAGAGGTCACCTAAGAGGTACATTGGATACATGGATCTTATGATTAGATGTGTTGAGACAAAGCCATCTTCCTTTGACGAAGCAATGTAGAAACTGGTTTGGGTTGATGCCATGGTGGAGGAGTATTACTCCATAGCTCGTAACAATGTTTGGATGTGGTCTTGAGACCGGAGGACAAGTCAGTGGTGAGCTCCTAATTGCTTGCAGATGGTCGTGTGGAGAAGCATAAGGCTAGGTTTGTGGCCCATGACTTTTCACAAGTATAGGGATTGACTATGATGAGACATTTTCTCCTGTTGCAAGGTACTGATTGATCAGATCTATGTTGGCACTATTAACACAAATGGGTTGGAAGATACATCAGATGGATGTAAAGACAACCTTCCTTAATGGCACGATTGAAGAAGATGTGTACATAGATCAACTTGAAGGATTTAAGACCTTTGACTGTGAGTTGCATGTGTGCCGAATCAAGAGGTCATTGTATGGGGTAAAGCAAGCACCACATGCTTGGTACACTCGATATCTACTTCACTTGGTTGGGCTTCACTAAGAGTGAAGCGGATGTCAACCTATAGCACATAGTGGTGGAAGGAAAATTATTGATCATTGTGTTATATGTTGACGGTTTGATTTTGACAGGTGATGATCAGCTGATAAAGTCTGGCAAGGAGGATCTTGCAAGAGAGTTTGAGATGAAGGACGTGGGGTTCATGCATTCATTTATGGGCATGGAAATATGGTAGGGTGATGGGGAATTGTTTGTGTCTTAAGGAAAGTATGTCAACAAGATATTAAGGAGGTTCCACATGGAGAGAAACAAACCCACGAAGACTCCTCTAGTAGGTAACTAGAGGAAAGAGGATGCTACTTCAGGGGAAGTGATGAGCACCAGTATTGTAGCAATAACGCTGCAACTCCTGGGTTACGAACTTTACTTTATCAACCTGGGGTTCGTACAAACTTGGAGGTGAAAATGCTGTATACACAAGTAAAAGTGATGGTTCTGCCTTTTGTCATTTTTCAGCTAGCGAGATACCACTAGGGTTTTCAAGCAAAACTTCTGTGGATTTAGAAGAAGCTTGATTACTAATGAGAGAAAGAGAAATCTACTCTAGGAGAAAGCTTGTCTACTGCAATAAGGAAAAATACTGAAAGCCAATGCTAAAACACACCATTTCCTAACTAACTGCTGAGAAACTATGCTTTACAAGAATGCCAAGCTAACATGTATGAAATGCTAGTGTCATAAGCATGGAAGTTCAAAACATCAAACATCACTACTATGCATGTAAATGAATGAAATCAATCTGTTTTTTTCTTTTTATAGAAAAAAAGGTGTGAAAGCTAATCTATTTTGGTGATGTGGCAGGTGCCTTAGGGATGCTGGTGGATGGTTGGAAGGTTTGGGAGACCCTTAGGTGACCTTGTGTGGATTTCTAGAGGTTTTCCCAAAATTCAGCCTCAATATAGGCCACTACAAGAAAACCTGCAAGATTCCCTATATTTCTACAGGATACAGCCGAGAGAAAAAAGATGGGTGCTGAAGCTGATGGAAGGCTTAAGGAAGGTGGTTGGTGGATGTAATGGAGTGATAAAAAGCCTATGATCACTCAGAACTCAAAACCAAGGTTGGGAGATGGTTGGATTTGCTCAACATGCTTGGAGAAGTTACCTTGAAAAATGATGAGATTTATGAGGGTCTTAGTGGAAGTGAGGAATGATCATGGATGGATGGAGTTGGAAGGAGGTTGCTTGATATTATATATCTCTCTACTTTTGAAACACTAGCACTGCATCAAACAATGATATTTTCTCAAAAATCATGTAAACAAGAAGAATTCGCTAAGCTAGAAAACAGAGTTTAATGAGCTAGTTGTCTACTTCATGCATGAGTAAAATTGCAGAATAATATGGAACCATTGATGATATGTAATGTAAGACTGAAAATGGAAGAAATGGTAAGAAAATCCTACACTTGTAAATTGATCAAATGCTGGTTCAAGTACAGTAAACTCTAAATTCTATGCGAAAGTAGAAATCTGTCTTTTTGGGGCTGCATAGGGCTTCTTTCCTCAAATCATGATCCCTGAAGAAAGAAGTGAGGCCAAGACACCTACTGATAGCTTTGTGATGCTCCTTTTATCTCGTCTAACTTGCTATTGAGTAAAGCACAAATGGAGGCAAACTAATAAACAACTAATCACATCTACACTACTTGCAATGAAATACTTCTAAGGACAATTTAACCATGAATCTATGAATCTAATAAACAACTAATCACATATACACTACTTGCAATGAAATACTTCTGAGGAGTTTTTTCTACTAGGGTTGGGCCCTAACCCAAGAGCTTCAGCCCTCTGAGTTAACTCAGTACTGGATCAAGAAAAAGCTCATTCTCATTATCACAAAAAAAAATTAAATAGCAATGTCTTGCACAAGTCTGGACCTCAAAAATAACTAGTGTTTTTACAACAAAAATTTGAATCCTAATGAGGCTATAGGCCTCTTTATTTATACAACTAAAGTCTCCAATGACTTCCTTAAATCCATGGAGGCTTGGCTCCCAAACTTGAGATGAACTAACTCTTTAACTATCACTTACTCGGCTACCTTTTGATCTTCATGACTTGGCTGCTTGTACTTTGAGCTAGTGTGATTGATGGAGGAATATTCAAATGAAGGAGGAGTAAATGAGGAGGCTTTACCTTCTACAATCTCTCTTCCTTTTCCCATTTGTGTTTCAACCTTTAATCTTGCCAAACTTTCCTGATTTTCTCTCACAAACCTGAATTTAATGCACATTAGTCCACTAGGCCTAATATCTCACTTTGACTCATCTCATTAAACAAGATATAATCAAAACATGTAATAAATTGTGAGAATAGTTGATTTGACTAAGCTAGGAGGTGAATTAAGGTCCATATAGTTACCTAATGATGAGGCTCATCATCGGCCCCCTACTGAACGTGTTTCTCATCCTCTGAGAAACTCAATCAATATCCATATCTTTCATAGTCTTGGTGGCTTCCTTGACATCCCATGCTTTTGTTGTGGGTTCTTCTCCTTGTCCATAAAATCCTTCCTTCCTTTCTATCTCATCCCACTACTTTCTTTCTCCCTTTTCCTTCCTTCCTTCTAACATCCCCAAGAGCAGAGGTGGACTGAGTCTCAAGATAATCCAATTGAATTTGAGCCTTTGGATGGTTTGTTTGTACATGGGTGTCCTGTTTAGTGCTTCTCTCATTCTTTGAGGAGAATGGTACTCTCTAATTTTCAAACTGTATGGCAAAGTATTCCATATACTTTGGCAAGCTTGTATGCTGTCATCCCCTAACAGCCTGAACATATCCTCAAAATGTGTAATTTCTTGCTCTTGGGTAGCAAGATACCTGGGTGTAAGTTGAAGATCATTTGCAACTAAATTATGTGTGTTGATGAAAACCATTGGGTTGGACTACTCAACTCTTATCACGAGAGGCTATATTTGTTCCCTTGCCAATATCTTCTTCATTTTTCCAACCCTTGCTTCCTCATGGTTCATCCATGATTCCAAAGCCATCAACTGTAAATCCCCTAGCTTTGCATTAGGGTCCCATACATTCAGATATGTCAATGCCATGTTATGCAAGTAGAAATCTGACATCTTAGCCTTATCCTCCAATATGCTTTGATCACAAAGTTCAATGAACTGTCTATAATCCTAGAATGGCCTAGTGCCTCTCTATGCTAGGGTCTTGATTTGGAACTGTAGCCATTGTTCCTTAAGGTATAATGCATAAGACTTAGCTGCAATCCTGCACTGGATTGCCTCTAAAGATAGATTGGCCATGGTCTCCAATTGATTCTCTTTTTCTTGCAGTTGTCCTTTCAACCATGCATTTTTTTCCTCCAATTGATTTTTCACTATGGCCTCTTTGTCCCTTAGGCTTCTTAGTTCTCTTCCCATCTCTTTGAGCTTTTCCTCCATGTGATGTGTGTCCTCCACCCCCCTGGACTTGGCAATCTGCATCCATCTATGTGTTCTTGCTCTTTCTTTCTCAAGCTCAAAGAATAATGGGATGATAGTTTTTTGTGAAATGACCCTACCTGTTGGGTCCCTATAATACTAGTGATTACCCCATTACTATTGTAGTTATACCCCTTATTAAGATTTTTGTGCCCCTATTGTCCCCATATTGTTATTACTGTGCCCCATAGAATCCCTCTATTGTTATTTTTGTGGCTTTATATATTATTATTGTTAGGTCGGCTGGGTTATGTTGTGACTCCTTAGACTCCTATATATAGAAAGGAGGTTTTGTCATTTGTATCATCCAAGAATTTTTCATTTATGTAATGTAAAGGAGGTTTCCCCCATGAAGAGGCTGAATTGTAAGGCGTTGATCTATCTTTTCTATCTTTTCTTGAGCTGGTTTCATAACATTTGGTATCAGAGGTTTGGATTCTAGGGTTTCGCTACTCCAAACAGGTCATCGTGGCATTCTCGCTATAAATTTTTTTCTGCGATGTTTCAGAAGTTGAAAAAAACCCATTTGAGAAGACATCGCGCTAAATATCGTGTCCGAATTTCAGAGCTTTTTGCGCTATCTTTGCGAAGATATGATCTGAGGAAGTTGGTCTTTTTATAGACTCCTGAATTACATTCCAAACAGGTGACCTAGGGAAAATCGTCATAACTGTTTCTCTGAGCATTTGATTGAAATTTCGTAAGAAGGTGCAGAAAGAGGATGGACTGTAGTTTCTTCTATATATTTTTTAGAGCTAAAGGTCGAAACAGTGACTCTTGGCACGTCGTACAAGTTCGCTCTATTGAACTAGTCTATAATCAGGTCACTGTGGGAGATTTCACATAACTCTTCCTTCGAGAATCCAATTTGTATCAAATTGGTGGCATTGGAAAGAGGACACAAAGGGCTACCAGAGGTCGCAATTTTAGAATTGGATGTTTTGAAAGTACAAAGATACATCAGAGGCAATATCGACTCCTACAAAGTGAAAAAAAAGGTGTGTAGATTCTTTTAAATTTTTGCTTAAGATTGGTTTGAAAATTTATTTTGAAGGAATTCAAAGGGCTAGTAGAGAATTATTATCG
>APFE030097752.1:120603-131685 GCA_000404065.3 Pinus taeda
GTTTCCCCCTCGAAGAGGCTAAATTCTAAGGTGTTGATCTATCTTTTCTATCTTTTCTTGAGCTGGTTTCATAACACTATCCCCTTCAATAAACCTGTAGTAGGAGTCAAGGTTAGGTTGAGGACTAGGTTCCCTTAGCTCTGGGTCCTCTTTCTTTGTTTCTTGTTGCACACTCCCTTCTTTATTCAATTTCTGGGTATCCTGTAGTTTTACCAGAGTTTCCTATAGAATTTCCTCTACTTCCTATAGGTCCTTCTGTGTATCATGTAGGATGTCTTTTCCCTTGGATGAGGCAGATTTAGTCACAGGCCTTCTCACATAAGTGATAGGAGACTTAGGGGAGGCTTGTCTTGAGGATCCTTCTCCTTGAATTTTCATAATAGAAGCCATCTTCTCCTGCTGTTTAGGTGAGTATTCAATAACAATAGGAACCTTGGTGGGAGCTTGAGGTTTTCCCTGCCTTATCCTTGTAATTTTTTAGTTCTGAAGTATAATGGAGTTTGTCTCTGTCTTTTGCCTTTTTTTTTCATGGGGGTGCTAAGGGCACTGAGGGCAACTGCTGCCTCTCTCTCAATGGGTTCTGGAGACACCTTGGGTGAATCCTCCTTGTCTTCTGCCTCCTCTTTTCCATTCTCCTTTTCATTTTTTTCCTTTCTCCTCTTGTTCTCCCTCTAGATCCTCACCTTGTTCATCAATTTCCTCCTTGGCATATTCCTTTGTTTCTTCACCACTTTCCTTCTCTTTCTCTTTCTCTTCTTCCTCATATATTTCCTCTTCATCCCTCTCTTCTTCTTTTTCATCTGTTTCAGTTTCTTCTTCATCCTCATTGTGTTGATGGGATCCCTTCTATTAAACCCCCTTGTCATTTTCTCTAATGGATGGAGGACTATATAGGTCCAATACAAAATTCTAATGAAGGAGGAAATTTAACTAAAAAATCTATGTATACAATTCCCTTATATTGCAATCAATTTCAACAAACTAGAAGATTTATTATCTTCCTTTCACTTGGAGAAATATGAGGAAATGTAGAGCTTGCCTCCTTAACATTGGTTGCTGAAACCACCCTCTGTTTTTCCCCTCTAAATCTATTCACTGCCAATCCTGTAGATTGCTTGACTGCATCCTGTAGGATCTCCTGTAGGATACTGTAGTATTTCCTATAGGATCCTGTAGGTGGTCCGCATAGGAAAAAATGAAATTTTCCTTTCTTGTAGACTACTTGAGGGCTGAGAGTGACTTTTCTAGTGTGGATCCTTGAGAATGTGAATGCTTCTATGCATGGGGATCAACGCTTATTTCCTCATATGGGTGATTTGAGTGAGGTGGTGTGGTGGAAGCCAAGGTAAAAATATCTATTTTTGGAGTGTTGGTCCCACTAGCACATCAACATTCACCTCACCTTGTAATCAAATCCCACTTCGGGCATCCATAGCTTAACTACTTTCTACCTCATCCTTCTTTTCCTTAACTTCACTGCTACCATGTGTGTAAGGACTAACTACTTCCTCCTCGTTGACTAAACGAAGGTGGCCAAGTTAACTAGCCACCTTTCACTTATAAACCAGCTCTTTCACAAATTTTACATCTTTTGATCACATTATGATAATGAGAGAGTGGAAGCGAGATACTTACATGTGGTAATGATGCCTTGATGTTGTTTGAAGAATGAAGTTTTTGTTGTGTGCTTGCTGCATGTGATTTCTCCCTTTTTTATATTGTCCTTTGATGATTTTCTTTGACGTGCAGGTACTTGATGTTGATGATGATGATCTTGATGCTGCTGCTAGGCTCTGGAGGAGCTTCTTCTACCTTTGGATCTCAATGCTTGAAGCTGGCTACAACCTATGATTTTTGTTTTGTGGGATAGTTTGCAACATGATTTCCAATAGGATGTCCTATAGCTACTTCTCCCTCAAAATTTTAATCATTTTCCATTTATGGAGCATGAGGATGGTTGGCATGGGTAGAGAAGGGGTCTATGAATTTGTGAATGAGGAAAATAGCCTGCAAGTGTTGTCCCCTTGCTCTCTGTCTTCATCCTCTTCCTATTGTCCGACAAAAAATATTTTCAAAATTTAGGATAACCTCTTGTAGCCGACTGTTTTTGTCCATATCTCCCAAATGGTAGAATGGATTGACTTGAAAATTTCTGAGCATGTTGCCATCATCATTATGCAACTCCCCATAAAAAAAATTTGGTCTATGGATGCACGGATCTTGAGAAACAATAAAAATGGATGAAGGTGATGGAGGCCAATTTCTTGGAAACTGTGCACTAGAATGTTTTGAACATGCTTGGGAATGTTACCATTATCCACATGCATCTCCCCATGAAACAACTTTTTAAATGGAAGCACGAATCTCGAGAAAATGAAAAATTGGTTATAGGTGATGGAGGTTGATTTCTAGAAAATTATGCACGGGAATTTCCTGAAATTGCTTGAGCATGTTACCATCTTCCATATGCATCTCCCCCTGAAACGGATTGGCAAATGTGTACATGGTTTTCAAGTTATGGAAAAAACAAATTTCTTCTCTATGTATTTTTGTATCCTGTAGTAAAATAGAGCCTTCATGTAGTTTTTTTAGGACAACAAGAAAAATGAATGGGAAAAGCTTGATAATGATGGGTAGATGGTAGAAATAGATGAGGGTGATGGATTGGCATGACCTTGGCCTTGTTGGAGCATTTGAGCAAAGGACGAGAAAGTCAAAATTTGACTTCTTTTGACTAGGTTTGTCCTATTTTTTTCTTTGATGTCAACTTGTTTAGTTCCTTGTAGATGTTGGAGATCACCTACATTCATCAAAGAGATACATGGAGCAAGGATTCTTTTTTTTTCTAGGCCCACTAGCTACCTCAATGAGGTTTTCAACCACTAGGTCTGCCTAGGCACCTCAAATGAGGTTTTCACCAAGGATATTTTCTTCTTTCTCTTTTTTTTCCAACCCATTGACCACCTCATTGAGGTTTTCAATCAATGAGCCAATCTCAGGTGCCTCAAGGAGGTTTTCAAATGAGATTTTATTTTTTTCTCTTATTTTTCAATTTTTTTTCTACCCTACTCTACTTGAAAAACAAAATCACTTTCAAGTATAAGAATACTTCCAATAGAGCCATGTGCACATCAAGATGACAGAAAAACTAATGTGAAGGCTTGAAATGTATGCTTTGACATGTACCTGAATTTGAGTGATCAAATGATTTGACTTTAATGTTATCAAGCACAATTGAGGAAGAGAGTATTGCTGCAACTTAGTGAATATCTGGAACCATATTTCAATATAGTTGTGATGTCCCTGGTTCTTTTGTTGATCTGGATAATTCTTCATGTCTTCTTCTACCATGACCTTCAAATATTCCTCTTTTTGCTGATTGTTCTCTTGAATACATGGAGGATTTGATGGTAACCATGAGGGAGCTTTCTCAATCTCTAATTTTGTTGTTTGTTCTTCATCAATTGCATCCCATGGTTCTCTGGTCTTCTCATTTGAATCTTCTTCTTTTGGATGTGGTACTTCAATGATACCAAGATAATATCTTTTTTGAAATACTCTTCCTGAGCTATGGTGAATACCATATATCTCAAGAGTAGATGTTTGGAAGTGATGTACCTCAGCATTGTAAGTCTGTTGAGCTACTTCAATGTGTGGGTTTGGAAATGATGGTATAGGTAGTTGAGTGGGACGCGATATTTGAGATGGATGTGGATGGGGTTGTGGTTGTGGTGGAGGTGAATGGTAAGGATAACATGGAGTTTGGTATGGAGGATATTGAGGAAAATACTTAGGATATTGTGGATGGCTCCCATAAGTTCCTTGCCAACCTTGTTGCCAAGATTGGTTTTGGGGTTGAGATGGCCAATGTTGCCAAGGAAAGAGCGTGTTCCAATTACTTTGAGATGGATGTGCATAAGATTGAAATTGTGAATTAGGCTCTTGCATCATATCAGGCTGAATAGGCTGCCATGGTCCTCTTGGAACTACATAACATTGCTGCATTGGAAATTGACTTGCTCCATTTTCCTCTTGGTGAACTTCCTTCAACCTTGGTAATGAGGAGAAACATTTAACATCATGTGATTCTCCATGGACAACACAAACATCTTACTTTTGCTCATTTTGTATTCTTAACATTTCTACTTGTTCAGTTAGATTGCTAAGAATTTCTGTTTTTAAAGTCACCAAGCAAATTTCCAAGTTTAGCTTGACTTACCAATCTTGATGCTGATTAACTTACTCTTACCCTTCCTCTTGATATGTGTTTGCATGTTTCACAAATTTCTTGAAATGATAATTGGTATACATCACCTCTACTCACGAGATCAAGGATATCAATCCACTCATCCCTAATTGTTCCAAGTAAGAGGGTTTTTTGTGTGTCAGATCATAGATGATGTAGTTTTTCCCTCTTAACATTATACATGAACCTCTATATTAGATCCTCTCGACTCTCATATTATCTTTGATTCATTCTAAATATTTCTTTTTTAATATCATGATCTTTATATTTTTCTAGAAATATATTTTGCATATCATTCCATGATCTTATTGAATTAGTCCCTAAACTCATGAACCATTTAAGAGCTCTATCCTTCAATGTTTCTGGAAACAATCTCAGTTTTTGAGTTTTTAATAAGTAACCATAAGATCTACAAACAATTTCAAATTCAAAGAGAAAGGTTTTTGGATCCTCTAACCTTAGACCATGAAAATTTGGAAGAAAAGATGGAGGGATGTTCTTCATGATCACACTACCATCATTATCTTGAATGGGAATGCAAGAGGATATTCCTCATTGTCATCATCGCCATCCATTTCTTCTACATTATTTGCCATCTTCTTCTTCTCCCTACAAAAGTGAATGGTTATGTGGATCTTACTACACCACGTGATCAAATGGGGGGTGGGTTGGTGTTGGAGATTTTTTTGTTTTGTTTTGTGTTTTTTTCAAACTTTGAAAGGGATTGCAGAATTGAAATTGCATGCTAAATGAAAACTACTGACTAAATGAAAAGTTAACTGCTTGATTGAAATATTATTTGCAGAATGGAAAGGAAAGAAAAGAATGCAAAATGGAAAAGGAAGCAAACTAAATTAGTCTTGCCGAAATGAAACTAATAACAAAATATCAGAAATAGCAGATGGAACAAAGAAAGCAATAATCACATATTACTCAGACACCTCCCCAGCAACGGTGCCAAAAAGTGATGAGCACCAGTATTGTAGCAAGAATGCTACAACTCCTTGACTACCAACTTTACTTTATCAACCCGACGTTCGTAAAAACTTGGAGGTGATAGTGTGGTATACACAAGTAAAAGTGATGGTTCTTCCTTTTATCATTGTTCAGCTGGTGAGAGACCACTAGGGTTTTCAAGCTAGACTTTTATGGATTCAAAAGAAGCTTGATTACTTATGAGAGAAAGAGAAATCTACTCTAGGAGAAAACTTGTCTATTGCAATAAGGAAAAAGATTGAAATCCAATGCTAAAATACACCATTTCCTAAATTGCTGAGAAACTATGCTTTACAAGAATGCCAGGCTAACATGTATGAAATGCTACTATCCTAAGCATGGAAGTTCAAAACATCAAACATAACTACTATGCATGTAAATGAATGAAATAAATCTGTTTTTTTCTTTTTATTCTTTTTATGGAAAAACAAGTGTGAAAGCTAATCTCTTTTGGTGATGTGGAAGGTGGCTTAGGGATTCTGGTGGATTGTTGGAAGGTTTGGGAGACCCTTAGGTGACTTTGTGTGGCTTTCTAGAGGTTTTCCCTCAATTCGGCCTCAAAACAGGACACTACAGGAAAACCTATAGGATGTCCTAAAAACCTACAGGATTCACTATATTTCTACAGGATATAGCCGAGAGAAAAATGATGGGCGTTGAAGGTGATGGAAGGCTTAGGGAAGGTGGTTGGTGGATGGAATGGAGTGAGAAAATTCCTAATATCACTCAAAACTCGAAACCAAAGCTGGGAGATGGTTGGATTTTCTCAACATGCTTGGAGAAGTTACCTTGAAAAATGATGAAATTTGTGAGGGTCTTAGTGGAAGTGAGGAATTATCATGGATGGATGGAGTTGGAAGGAGGTTCATTGCTATGAGATATCTCTCTACTTCTGGAACACTTACACTGCATCAAACAATGATATTTGCCCAAAAATCATGTAAACAAGAAGAATTTCACTAAGCTAGAAAGCAGAGTTTAATGAGCTAGTTGTCTACTTCATGCATGAGGAAAATTGCAGAATAAGAAGGAATAATTGATGAGATCTACTGTAAGACTGAAAATGGAAGAAATGGTAATCAAATCCTACAGTTGCAAACTAATCAACTGCTGGTTCAAGTGCAATAAATTTTAAATTCTATGCGAAAGTAGAAATCTGTCTTTTTGGGGCTACATAAGGGTCCTTTCCTCAAATCATGATCCCTGAAGGAAGAGGTGAGGCAAAGACACCTAATGACATCTTTTTGATGCTCCTTTTATCCCTTCTAACTTGCTGCTAAATTAAAGCACAAACGGAAGCAAACTAATAAACAACTAATCACATCTACACTACTTGCAATGAAATACTTCTAAGGACAATTTAACCATGGATATATGAAACTAATCTAAGCATATAGATACAAGAATAGGAGCCTTTACTGCTAGGATTGGGCCCTAACCCAAGAGCTTCAGTCCTATGAGTTAACTCAGTACTGGATCAAGAAAAAACTGATTCTCATTATCACAACAGAAAATTACATAGTAGTGTCTTCCACAAGTCTGGAGCTAAAAAATAACTAGTGTTTTTACAACAAAATATCGAATCCTAATGAGGCTCTAGGCCTCTTTATTTATACAACTGAAGTCTCCAATGAATTCCTTAAATCTAGGGAGGCTCAGTTCCTAAACTCGAGATGAAATAACTCTTTGACTATCACTTGCTCAGCTCCATTTTGATCTTCATGACTTGACTGCTTGTACTTCGAGCTAGTGTGGTTGATGGAGGAATATTCGAATGAGGGAGGAGTAAATGAGGAGGAGTTATCTCCTACAATATCTCTTCCTTGTCCCATTCGAGTTTCAACCTTTAATCTTGCCAAAATTCCTTGATTTTCTCTCACAAACCTGCACTTAATGCACATTAGTCCACTAGGCATAATATCTCACTTTGACTCATCTGATTAAACAAAATATCATCAAAACATGTAATAAATTGTGAGAAGAGTTGATTTTACTAAGCTAGGAGGTGAATTAAGGTCCATATAGTTACCCAATGATAAGTCTCATCAGGAAGTAGTGGAAGCTACTATTTACATGCATCTTGTGGGTTCACTCATGTATTTGGTGAACACATGAACAAATATGTGCTATGAAGTTTACCAACTTAGTCAAGCGATTTTTAGGCCTACTAAGATGTATTAGAAGGTGGAAAAGCATGTGTTGAGATACCTCAAGGGAATTACTCAGTATGGATTGTGGTATAAATGAATAGATGAGTGAAGCTTCAAGGATTCACCGATGTAGATTGGGAAAGGATTCCATCCGATAGGAAGATCAAATTAGGAGGGATCTTCAGTATTGGGTCAACAATAATTTCTTCGTATATCAGGAAACATATATTGGTTGCACTCAATTTGGCAGAGTTAGAGTACATGGATGCAAGTTAGGCAACATGTGAAGCAATCTAGATGAGGAAGATCCTGGTTGGTTTGTTTGGTCAAAAAATGGATCCAAATATGATTTACCCCGATAATTAAAGTTGTATCAAACTCTCTAAAAATCTAGTTTTTCATGATCGGTCCAAGCATATTGACATCTGATATCATCATCTCAGAGATTTTGTATTGAGGCAAATTATGTTGTTGGAGTACATTCCCACGGAGGAGCAAGATGATGACATTTTGACAAAGGCATTATCAAGATGTAAATTCAAGTTTCACAAAGACAAGATTGGGATAGCTGATAATCCCTTTCTTGTTGAGAGGGAGTGTAGAGAAATGGAAACAATAAATTCCAGTTTAATTCATCCTTGAATTAAATTTTGAATTAAAATCAAATTCTATTCTCATATCAACTTGTAAACAGTTAATTGAGTTTAATTAACTTAATTAGCTTAGGAATTTCGAGTTGGAAGTATTTCTCTAGTCATGTATATGTTCTCCCTAAATTTTAGCGGTCCAGGTTGATTTTATTTATGTTTTAATTAGATAACTCAGTTTGATTGAGTTATAGACAATTAAACTAGTTCTCATTGTTTTTGGAACTAGTAGAGGTCTAGTAGTGAGTTGTGCATTGGTGCATCCTTAGTGCTACTCAAGCCAATGAAACTCATGCATGTTAGTTCAGAGAAAGACCCAATTGAGACTAGAGTGTAGGGACAGTGTACTATCAGTTGTAGAGTGATTTGAGTTGTACATATCATGCATGAAATCAAAAGAGGACCTAGTTTTGGATTGTGCAGTTATGGAGGAAGGATTTCCCAATTAAATATGGGTTGATCCTCACAAGAATTGTGCAAGGAAATAGGGGCTTAGCAGGCAACATAAATTGGCTAAGTGTTGGTCAGTGCGAGCTTGTGAGGTAGAGAGTTAATCATACTTGTGTGGAATTGTTCTTGTGAGAACAATATTTGTATTATCAATCATATTTCTGATTAATGAATAGATATTCGGGGTTTTGAGCAGTGGATTTCCCCAAAGAAACAATTGTGTTATGTGTCTTTGACTATCTTCCTCTTATCGATTATATTTTTCATCGATTGTTGGTTTCGTTTGTTTAAAGAGTAGAGTAGATTCTT
Source organism: Pinus taeda (assembly GCA_000404065.3). Taxonomy (NCBI): domain Eukaryota; kingdom Viridiplantae; phylum Streptophyta; class Pinopsida; order Pinales; family Pinaceae; genus Pinus; species Pinus taeda. The sequence goes on from APFE030097752.1 coordinate 129,402, forward strand.
GTCTTATGTTTTAGTACATTACATGAGCTGTGAATCTACAGGAAAATCTATAGTTGACAATGAATATTCCAGGTATTAATTTGTTTAGAATAATTTTTTTTAGCACAATAATATCTCATTTGTCTTGTTTGTTTCATCATTATGTCCCATATATTTTTGTTAATTTACACATATATGTTCTACTATGCCTTATAATTATGTCTTATATTTTTTTTTTATTTACTCATATATGTAGTAATTATGTATTGTACATTCAATCAATTAGGTAAGTACCAACTCAAAGATATGAATGTATATATTGAGCCTCTTATCGATGAGTTAGTAGAGTTATGGAACATTGTCACTATGTATGATATCTCTAGACTAGTAGTTGCACATATGGAATTTGAATTCCATGTAATGCTTGTGAGGAAAATTCACAATGACCCAGGACTAACACATTTATGTGGTATGTTATAACGTTTCCCTTCATTTTTATAGCGTTTAATTTTATGAATTTCATTTCAAGTATGTTTTTTAAATAGTTCGACCTTCATTGTACATTTTTAAAATAACTGATATAAAAATTATTCCATTTATTGAAGGTCTTTAAACAAAGGGAAAATTTTCTTGTGTAGTTTTTGGTCCTAAGATGAAATATCGTTGTTAAAGAAGCTTAGGAAAGGAGGTGTTTGATGGGTATATGAACTTATTTTCTAAGAACCATAGGTACCCAAGTACCGAAAAACATATTTTCAATGGGAAAGAAGAGATTGAATTAAGACCATGGAGAATGACACCTCATGCATGGAAGTTGCAATATAATAGAGTCTCTCATGGTATTGATCAAATTGTCTATGTATCGATATACATGATATGTTTGTATTACTTTATCTTGTTATGGAAATTTTCTTCACTCTACTAATTGACAGGTTATATTTTTGTTATAATATCTTTAACTATGATTCACATTGTAGGTATTCAAGGCATTAATAACAAGGCACTTCCAGAAGAAATGGAAAGTTATCCCAAGCAATTCACTAGACTCCCCTACTATGAGCACCTAGAAATTGTTCATTTATTTGATACGATGCATGTCATAAGGAAGAATGTAATAGAGACCTTATGGCGAATCTTAGATGGAAGGAGAGATAAAGAAAAATTGTCAAGATTTTTAATGACATTAAGGAGGTTGACCATGCATTGCAATGTGCGATCCATTCAAATATAGATGGAGATGAACAAAATATAAGAACCCTTCGATGGTTTTTGATAGAGAAACAAAGCAAGCATGTTAAAGAGGTTATTGAAAAAAATTAAATTTCCAATTGTATTTTCTTCAAACATAAAGTATATCCTAACAAAGAAAGGTGAATTAGGTGGGGTAAAAACTCATGATTGACATATGTTCATTAAGGTACTTATTTGGTGTATATATATTTTATACATTGGTGTAAAATCTTGTTAATTAGAGATTTTTTTCTACTAATTTGAGAAAAAATAATGATCGATCATTATTTTGGTTACAGTATGTTCTACCTTTATCTCTCCCAGAAAACTTTGACAACAATGTCAGACAAGCTATATATGATCTTGGAAAATACATGAGGTGACTGGAGATTTATGTGCAAAGTGTAATTTGTTTAATAAGTTTTTGTTCACATATTTTATACTGCATGTGTTTTTCTTGTCATCATCTACTATATCATACTTTTTTTTGTTGAAACCTGTGATTTTCTTGCTTCATTTGTAGATGGTTTTCATCTAAAGAAATCGTTACAGAAGATATAAAATATCAGAGAAAAAAATTCCTCGCCTAATCTATGAAATGAAAAAGTATCTACCTCTAATATTTTTAAATGCGTAAGAACACTACCTCATACACCAAGTCTAGGAGATTGAAAAGTGTGGACCTATACACACAAAATCAATATGGATGGTTGAGAGGCACTTGAAATCACTGAAGGCATTGATCAGAAAAAGAGCACGTCTTGAGGGTTCTATGGTAGAGGGATATAGGGTATATCAAACCATGGTTTATATTCGTTAATATAGTGATGAAATAGGAAAAAGTATTAATGTATTGGATCACATTTGGGATGTCAACTCCGTGGATGATTTTGAAGGGGAGCACCTATTGGGGAAACGTAGAATGAGCAAAGTGAGATGTAAGTAGATAGTGGAGATTTATAACACATTTGACAATTTTGTTTTTCTATATATCATACTTATTTAATTTTTAGTCTTCTTGCATAATCCATTATTATGAAAGTACAACATGGTAACTAATTATATATATGTGAAT